>CM037833.1:30088570-30111060 GCA_021234535.1 Stichopus chloronotus | reverse complement strand
CAATTAATGAAAATATATATAATTTGGATTGCCCTAATCTAGAATATTTACGCTTTCATAATGTCGTATACGGGGTCTTAGGTGGTTTACATTCGTGGTATGACTTGCCCAGCGACAGATAACAATTATTAAAAAAAAAATTCAGTTACACCTTACAGTAGAGAGAGATGTCAGGACAGAAGAATCCAATGAGATCTACTTGGCTTCTGCCGATTACTGTTCCTTATATTTGATAGTTGAAGACTGGCACACAGACACTTCATGAGAATTAAATTGATGATGATGATTAAAATCCATAGGAGTTACAGGACGATGACGCGGAAAACGAGGAACGGAGAGACACGATGACACAGACCTACACACACAGACGTTGAAAGTTTCAAAGTCGGATTACCAGTCTTGCGAACTGCAGTGCGGTTCCCAGGTTTTCATTGGTCACAAAACGCTAAATCAGCTGCCAATTGGATTGAAAAAGCGCCAATTCGAGAAATCCCTCGGTGTATATGGTAACACATGTCAGGATCAACAAATATATTATTATATCACTTAGAACATCATGAGACGTCATATGCGTACAGATTTCTTTTCCAAAATGTCCTAAAACATCTTGAAATCAGAATACTATTCATACATGTGCTATCTTACCTAAGATCTGACTTTCGAAAATGCACTCTTTTGAGTGTTCATGTAGTTTTCACAGTACGTGTCGGTGAAACGGCATAGTGTGCCAATTTCTGCTGTGTGAAAGCTAATATTGGTCTAATTTCTCATTGAAATTGATACAAAATGGAGAACACAGTGCTAAACTGATGGAAACGCCAGAAAAACGCCAATATTGTAGTTTGGCGTCTCCTTCAAATACGGTCCCCGAATATCTCCCCCCCCCCCAAAACCCCCCAAATTCCCCATTTTTTTTCAAAAACGCCAAATTGCCAACCCTGAACCGCACGGCTCTGACTGCCTTCGAACCCACGAGGAACAACTGAGGATCATGGGTAGGTCATGACGTTGACCAATCAAAGTTACATAGATTGTATGTGTCATCATATGCAAATTGTTGCTAGAGGTGTATCAGCCAATTATGTTGCATTACGGAATCTTTCCCCGAAACAGTGTCTGCCCTTCCTATTTTAAAATATTGCCTTGTCTAATCTGACTGTCTGAGGGGAATAAAGAAAAGGTCAAGAAACTCTGTTAAACACCGGAAACTGAACTTTATATGATCTATGAGTACGGTGGCGTAGAATGATCATCTCTTTACACCAATAATTTTCTAAAAGTAAATTTAACAGTGTTTACTTCTAAGGATAACAGTTGCTCTTTCCTTTTCGAGAAATTTTCAACTAGCCGGTGACCTTAACCAAATTTTAGTGCAATATTTTGCATCTATAGCAACTTATGGTTCTAGAAAAAAGTATTTCAACATATTAACTCGCCTCGATTACAGTTATTTTATTTTTATCTCAACATTATTTCAAGAGAGTTGGCCAAGGGTAATCTCACGAAGACCCTAAAAAACGTAAGTATGAACGTAAAACCAAACAAGGAGAAACGAAGAGAACGTAAAACGAAAATAATAAAAAATGATAACGAAAAAAGAAATCAAAGAAAATTAAGAAATTAAGAAAACAAAAATTAAGATGCCATGTCTCAGCTTGCTACAACAATCGATAATTGCATGATAAAGAAGAACTCGTTCTCGTACCGATAACTTTTGAAAAGGATAGCCACATTGAAGAGAAAAAAGATGCCATACATAGTATTTTTGATAGATGGGGAAGCATGAGAAGAGTGGTGGTTGGTATAGATCTGTGAGACTATTGTAAGGGATGTCCCCACTCCCTTTTAGAAATTTTTCACTCACTAGCTAAACGTAGACGCAATCTAGTGCAATACTTCGCCTCTTTAGAAGTCATAAAATGTGATACATTGATATATGAAAAATTCCAAATGGTATGACAGACTACCTTCACTAAACTGAAAAATGAAGAAAGGTTGTAAGAGAGGTGACCCCATCCCTTTTGCATTTTTTTCACCTACTAGCTAAATTAGATGCAATCTAGTGCAATAGCTGGCTTTGAAATGCACTAAATTGAAATATCAAAAATTGCAACTGGTATGTCCGACTCTCTGACTATCATCACTCCTAGACTGAAATATGAGAAATTCAAATGAAAATTCAGATTTATGAGAACATTGACAATTACCAGGTAACAACACAATCTGGTGTGCAATATTTGGTCTTTTGCATCATAAAATTTGCTAGGCTGAGATATGAATAATTCTAACTTGTATGTCACCTTTTCCAACTATTTCACTCTGAGTTATTTCCTTTTCTAGGGTGTAAGCCCCCGTCCCGACCGGCAAGGGTGTGTGTCAAAAATTCATTCAAACACACGATAATCAACACAAATTTAACCTCGGTTATCTCTTTCGAGTAATTTTGTTGAAATTTTGTAAAATTTTGTTGCTGTATTGATGGGGAGGGAACATGCCACAATCTTTTTCTCCACCATGAGGTTTCCAGTTTTTATTTTACCCAATTTCTCCTTGGCTAGACATTCTTTTTCTGAAAGATCATATCTTAGGAAGTAACTTTTAGAAAATTGTAAACATCTAACACACTTTATAAAAAGAAAGCCATTGTGAAATCAGACACGATCATTTAATTTAGACTTTACTTATGTAAACATAAATTCGTTAACTTAATAATTGTCTTTATGATATGGCCCCTGATTATTTATCTTGTTTATTGTCAAAGAGGGAGGGTTTGAAGTACCAGCTGCGCTCTATTTCTTCCATCAGTTTAATTGTCAATCGCTTCTCGACTTCTTTCGGAGAACGTGCTTTCGCTGTGGCCGGTCCCCGACTCTGGAGCTCGCTTCCAGATAATCATAAACGGTGCTCATCTATAAGTATTTTTAAATCAAATCTTAAGACTTACCTTTTTAGACAAGTTTTTAACGTTTAGCTCTTTAGCTTTTATTGGCTTCCTGTTTTCTTTCTCTGTTTTGATATTTTATACTGTACAGCGCAACAGATTATAATTTTATAGTTGTGGCGCTTTATAAATTTTGTAATAACAAATAATAATAGTAATAATAACAATAACAATAATAATAATTGCCTTTAGAAACGTTACCGTTACTCAATGTAAAGTACCGAGGCAAGGGGAGGGGGGGGGGGGTACTGAGGTAGCGGTCTTCATTAATTTCGAGCTGCTTTGAAAGGAATAACAAGTGCACAATCAATACATGTATCATTTCGTACCTTAAGCTCGACTGGCAAGGTAAGTTAGTCAAAGCACTACGTACCTTCTTTTGTCCATTAACAGCGAAGAGAAAACAATGTACGAGAAACGTGGGAATAATGTTGGCATTTGTTACATGTAGATGAGTCTAGCCTTGATGTATGAACTCTAGGGGACGATGGAATTCGTCACCTAGAGTTCGTTACGACCTTTCATCAGCATAGTGATTACTTCATTGACTCACCAAAACTATAGGGCGATATTTGATACAACGGTCCAGCTACTTCTTCAAAAAGTGAGCCATTTCTCTTTTACGATTTTTTTTTTTGAGGGACTTCTAATATTATCTCCCCACCTAACGAAATGTGTGTGTGTGTGTGGGGGGGGGGGGGGGAGGGGAGAACGTGTACCCAGGTCTTAACCAGAATTGACCCCCATGCCACCAGGAATACGTAATGTTCTAATTCAAAGTGGCATTGCAACTACCGTAATTGTCACTCTCATTTAATGTCAGCAAAGAAGAGCATTTTTTTTTTTACCAATTCTACATCGATTGATCCACACGTGGACCCAGTACTGAACTCTTCGTTTAAAAGGTGTTATGCTTGAGTGTTAACGTACACAGTAGTCAAAGTTTTAACGAAGCTTTGTAATGGCCTCTTGACATGTGACGTCATATTGCTTATCGCATCACAAAGAAATCCTCAGATCCGGCCTAGCAACGATGACAACCAGATTGTGCAACAACAGTACACAAGGTAACGCAGAGCAGTTTGTAGGCCCTATAGTACGATATATCTAAAAAAATATGAAGAAAATGTGCTGGCAGAGTAAAAAAAATCGACATTTTACAGAGTGCTTCCGGCCTCGGGGCAATCAGATTACTGAGGGGCAGCAGACCAAAAACGAACAGAGTCATTACCCTCCAAGGTCAATGCCGATGACTGAAAAATCGGTCTCGAGATCGGTCGTAAAAAAAGGAAAAAAAAAATACAATCGAAGTGTCGTTGTAACCGAGTTTCAACGATGTAAAATACAATATGTAAGAAGAGAAGTTCTTTTGATATTTAAAAACATTGCCGATTCTATATATAGGGTCCATAAAATTCTTTGCCTCAAAGATCATTGAACCGATAGGGTAGCATCAGTAAGGCACCATTATTACAGACCATCACTACTGTACAATAATCTGCAGGGAAGTACCATTCATGAAATCATAAAAATCGTCATAGGGTCCATGCAAAACATTAGATCCAACTTTCCTGCACATCCCAATAAGAGCAGGAATGCCGATGAATCTCAGTACTTCTGGTTATTTGTTGGTTGTTGTTTCCCTGAAAATGTTCCCTTTTCTCCTCCCCACCTTTGAATTAGGGTAGTGAATGACATCTATGTTATTTGTATACTTGTCATTGTAACTGATTGTCAATATGACTTGTGATTGGGTTTTAACTAGAGTAGTGGGGGAAGTGCCGTGACATCCCCCCTGACTTTTTTTTCGAGTATCCAGCGCCTCGTTTTCGAGTCGCAATGGTGTCGCCCCCCACCCCCGTCTCGTTTTCGAGTCGCACTTGGCTCACTCCTGCCTCGTTTTTCGAGGCACCTCTTTTGATGTGATATTGACTTTTGGTAGACACCCAACTCGAAGGAATTGAGGAGGCGAAATATTTTTTGCAAATTTCTTTTATTTATTTCTTTTTTTTAAATTTGGTAAAAAACAAAACGTTAAAATGTTAGGTTGGAAAAATTGAAAAGGTACTTACCAATCGAGAAGAGCGAAAGAGGTGAAGAAAATCTTACGCTAGGGTAACGTGAGGGTCCTAAACAAGCCCATCACCGTAAGAGCCAACCGATGAAAATATTCCTATACAGAACCACCAGCTCCACCGAAAGGAAAAGAGAGCGAGACTGTTGAAAGCCTGATACAGCTAATAGCGTTTGTCATATAGGTAGGCCATTTTAGAAATGATGAAAATTTCGACACCAACCGCTCGTCTTACAGTGAAAATGAAATTGTCTTCTAACAAAAAAGGAAGGTGGAGAATGCCACATGTACAATTTTTTCCATCTGTATGACATTGTGTAGTAAAGTTGCATTCGATAATAGCTGTTAGAAAGTGTCGTTCCATAGAAGGTTCTGGCAAATGACGTAATCAAATATTGAAAAGAACAAAGAATATTGCGAACGGAAAGTGTCCTTCAAATAAATCATCCAGCCGATGAAGAAAATAATAGGGTAAGAAACCCCTTCCAAACGACCTTAGTTAAAAGATAAACAAGATCACTCTCTGAAAAGATATATATATATATATAATCTATATATATATATATATATATATATATATATATCTATATATATATCATATATATATATATATATATATAATAATATATATATATAAACTGAAAAATAGCTATGAGTTTGAAAATTCATGATGAATCAAATATATTACGCCATATTTCGTAAGAATACACCTTACAATCGTCAGGCGAAATAGCAAACTGATAATACAAGTCATTACATGACAAAAACACTGTACAGAAGTAATGAGTAATACCAGCTCAAAATAGCTGAAGATTAAAACTCTGGACGTTTTTCTATTCAGGTAGGTTGTAAGTCCTTAATGCAAAGAGACCTGGACCCCTAATAAGTACAAAACCAGTGTTATCAGAGCACTTCATTGTAGAGCTAGACGTATTTGCTCTACCGATGCACTTTTCCATAAGGAACTTCGTCATATTCGTAATTGCCTTCTTCTTAACGCTTATTCTCTTAAACTCATCAAGCGCTTTGAGAGATATACCTGTAATTTAAGATCTAGATCTAGGTGATGAAGGTGACGATGAAAGGATGGAGGAGTATGACAAGCCTCTGTACGATGCTTTGGAGACTTGGAAGGCTATGATTGAACTCAATGAAGCAATGTCAATCATTTTACGTCACGGATTAAAGGTCAACGAAAAAGACGAACAAGGCGAAAATGACGAACGGGAGAGTGACGATGGCACCGAGACCAATAACGGGGGAAGATAAACACAATTGAGATGCTAGAGAGTGATACGCGAGCTAACAACAACAACAACAACAACAACAACAACAACAACAACAACAACAACAACAACAACAACAACAACAACAAAAAACGCAGAGGTCGTGGATCTATACAGAAGACACTGGATAATGAACAAATAGACCAAATAAAACTGAACAATGGAAAAATTCTATTATAGTTTAGGAAACGACTGCTCTCTCTGAAATTATCTGAGACTATTTCCTTAAGCCGAGTTTAAATGGTTGCACGCATATTTGTATTTCTCATACTAACATATATCCGTTTTAAATTTTGCTGAATATGAGGTCGTTTGAATAAATTTTAGTAAACTCATGCCCTTGTGCTTTGTTATTTATTGTTGTCATTTAGCCAATCCAGCTATCCGCTAATCAGTGTAACATCCCATTTCCCATTATCCATCTTGCAATATACAATTAATGGCGTGTTACACAAACGATTACGTAGGAAGAGAGGGGTTAAAGAACGCGGCGGGAAGAGAAGGGACGAAATGTGTAGAGGAGGGATACCTGTAGAGAAGGATGAGGGGAGAGAGGGGGGTGGGGTGAGTGCAAAATGAGTGCTACGTATCAAATTTGAGTGAAAGCTGAAAAATGAGAACCGAATGTAAGCAAACGAGAGAAATGAGCACTCTGAGAACACAAAATGAGAAAAAAGGGAAAACATGAGAAAATGAGAACACAAATACGATGACGTCAGTCCCTTCCGTGTTGTGTTTCTGCATACGTCACTAGTTTATGGTTATTAGGTTACTATTTATTAGGTTAATGTTTAAGTAGCATTCAAACATTTGTAGATGGTGTGTAAGTGTTGGGCTTACCGTTGAGTATACTTGCAAAGATCTATAATACAACGTTTGCAGAGTGTCAACTTAGGTCGTTTGGAAGGGTTTCTTACCCTATTATTTTCTTCATCGGCTGGATGATTTTATTGAAGGACACTTTCCGTTCGCAATATCTTTGTTTCTTTTCAAATTTGATTACGTCATTTGCTAGAAGCTTCTATGGAACGACACTTTCTAACAGCTATTATCGAATGCAACTTTACTACACAATGTCATGCAGAAGAAAAAACTAGTACATGTCCATTCTCCACCTTCCTTTCTTTTAGAAGATATTTTTCATTTTCGCCATAAGACGAGCGGTTGGTGTCGAAATTTTCATCATTCTAAAATGGCCTACCTACATGACAAACGCTATTAGCTGTATCAGGCTTTCAACAGTCGCGCTCTCTTTTCCTTTCGGTGGAGCTGGTGGTTCTGTATAGGAATATTGTTATCCGTTGGCTCTTTCGGTGATGGGCTTGTTTAGGACCCTCACGTTACCCTAGCGTAAGATTTTCTTCACCTTCATTTCGCTCTTCTCGATTGGTAAGTACCTTTTCAATTTTTTCCAACCTAACATTGCAACATTTTAACATTTTAACGTTTTGTTTTTACCAAATTAAAATAAGAAATAAATAACGAAATTTGAAAAAAAATATATTGCGCCTCCTCAATTCCTTCAAGTTGGGTGTCTACCAAAAATCAATATCACATCAAAAGAGGCGCCTCGAAAAACCAGGCGGGAGTGAGCCAAGGGCGACTCGAAAACGAGGCCGGGGAGACACCATTGCGACTCGAAAACGAGGCGCGGGATACTCGAAAAAAGTCAGGGGTTGACACGGCACTTCCCCCACTACTAACTAGTGATCCTGGATCAGAACAAACAAAAAAATGACTGTCTCTTCTTTTCAATTTGAAAGGTTGACTTCCACACACAAAAAAAAAAACAGGTTCGTTGTAATTAATAAGGGAATTAAGGGTTAGGATTATCATAGAAACCAAAAAGTAACTGCGAGTTTCTCTAGGAACATTTAAAAGAAAAATGTCATTTTAAGGAATTTACCGTATGGGTTTAAACATACTTCGTCTGTTGTATTTTATGTCTTCTCAAGCCTGTGACATGTGCCAAGTATTAATGGGCATTAGGCATTTGAATCTCAAACAAAGTAAGCGACAGATGACAAAAGTTAGTACGTTCTGTATCACATTTATTCCCAGCATTAAACTTTAGTAACTTCAGCCCATAGCCTGATGTGTAACTGTAACGATGACCCCAATTCCCTCACTAGGTCTACTAAAAAGGCTGACACACATTTTGTAGGAGTGACTTCTCATATCACTGAACTAAGCTTTCACAGAGGCAGCTACGTTGAGCACAATATAAAGCTGGCAATTCCCTCATCCGCCATAATCCGCAAATGTAGTCATACGATTGGTCGATAGTCCTCAT
This sequence comes from Stichopus chloronotus, assembly GCA_021234535.1. Lineage (NCBI taxonomy): Eukaryota > Metazoa > Echinodermata > Holothuroidea > Aspidochirotida > Stichopodidae > Stichopus > Stichopus chloronotus. The sequence continues at coordinate 30,102,466 of CM037833.1, read as the reverse complement.
CAAACTTATTTTACAACTTCGCAATACTCATGGCACACAAAAGTTTATTCTATGACCCCATCCCTATTTTAGTGTACAGATGTGATGTTAGTATATTGTGGCCTAACGTTCATATTTCTGTACAACAATGGTAACGGTAGATATCTTTACTGCATTCGAAACTGCTCCTGACCTAATGCAAAGTGAATGTTAACATAGTGATTACCCATTAGCCATTAACCAATGAGAACTGTCCAGAAAACAGGTCTGGTTTAGAAGCGTCTGGTTGTTCATATAGCGATTCTATTATTCTATTATGGTACAAAGACATTCCGATGTCTGATGTGTAAACTAAAAGTAACGTGTGAAAAAGAAAGCAGTGTGGTTAAAAGTACCATGTTCACAACGAGTGAAAATACTTCAACTATTTTCATGTGTCTGACGCTTTTTTTTTTGCCAATGATTTGCAAAAAAGAGACTCATTACACACATTTCTTTCCACACCGCATCTTGTAACATCCGTCTTTTGCCTACATGCAAAGAAGTCTGCTGGGAGGGTTTGGAATACATTGAAAGCGAATTGAGACCCAGCTGTCCTGTCATTGCGTGATATGTGTTAAGATAAAAAAATACTTTAAGAACCGCAATTGTATGTACGTTTTCAATAAAATCCATTGAAGCATGTGACGTGACATTTAATTTTAACAAATAAAAAAATGCGCGTCACTCAAAGGAACGGACCCCAAGATAGTTCTACCACGATTAATGTAACTAGATGTTTTATGCCGGATCGAAATAAAACAGACACATAAATAGGAATGGCTGGAATTTCATCGTCAATTAGGAGGGGTACATACTCTAACTTGAACAAGATCAGATTGTGTAGCAATCTCACCAACTGGTTTCGTATCCATACATTCCTTGGGACATAAACTTCCATCCCAAACTTTAACATTACTCTCATTCCTTTTTTTAAGGCCCACGTTACTTTTGTAACAATTTAATTCTGGGGTTCGTTTTACGTGGAATGGAAGAAGGGATGCCGGACAATCATAGCAGATCGTAATATCTCGTAAACTCGATTCGGTGGGCTTTCTAAAACGTTCCCATTTTTGTTTACCATTGGGTGCAATAGCCTTTCCAAGTAACATTTGAGCCGCCATCTCTGTGGGGTTACCACATACCCTCATCTCGCCATTGAGCTCGTTACAAAAACGGTGATAATGGTTTGCTCTCATTATCAATGGTGAGGACTCCGTTGAGTGCCTCATGCCCGCCCCCAGGTGGAATCCGTTAAATAGTTGAACACGAGGATCTATTGCTGAGAGTTCTTTCATCTCCCGAGTATTCGTCACTTGTCCACGTTTTGTGTAAAATACACCAAACTTTGGTCTAAAGTTATTTCCCGCGTAGATGGTCCCATTCCACTCGCTAGGTATCTGATTTACTAAGAGTTGTAACTGCCTCGCATCTCTCAGGAAAACTAGGATGACGTCTGGTATGTACTTGTCTTCTTTAAATAAAAAGTCTCTGACGAATGCTAGAGCGTCAGCCATCGACACAGTTGAGCTTCCATCGGCAAGTTTCTCATTGTGACATGTTATTTGATCGCTCTCACTAGAACTAAGGCCGTATAGTCTTAAATTTTGATAAATAAATGTAAGATTTCCTACACTGACTCTAGCGTATCCCCAACACTTACCCACATCCGATATATCAAGGTGATATTTTTCATGATCGTACAGGGCTAGATCAATCAACGTGAGAAAGATACCACGCTCCGTGGATGTACCAAGGACTACTATAGTTGTCGGTGAACTAGACGCCAGAGCTAAATCCTCTTTCGTGAAAATATCGAAGCTGCATACATTTGGTTGAAATACCCAACCACTGCGTAATGTTCCCCGTTCGGTTCCAGCAAATAGTCGTGTTATCCATTCTCCATCGAGCCAAGTATAATGATTTTGAGGTATTGTTTGGCAGGAATGTTTGCGGTTCGACTCCATTCTCTTCTCTACAGATTTCGTCAGGGGTCCACTCACTTTCAACCGAAAGGGGCTTCCCGGCAATTGCCGTTGAACCAAAACCCCAATTTCCTCGATATACAAGTCATAGTTGCCGCTAAAATCTGGAGTGTACATGAAATGTACTGTTAGTCCCTTTCGAGTTCGTGATTCTCTGCAGGGATTTACCACAAAAATGTGATTTCTTCCTACAGCAAGAACGCTGATGTAGCTCGTATTCTGGAACGTCGGCACTGACGACTTATCGACTTTCACTGCAATATGAGCACTCCTCCCGACAGTTGCATGACGTAATCCTTCACCAGAGACCGACCACTTACTCAGCTGGCGAGTGGCCTTGGTCATATGTCTTACTCGCAGTATCAATCCCAGGGATGTATACTCAACCTTATACAGAGAAGAATTATAATGTGTTTGCGTCATTCGTGGAGTCACGTCCTCAGCCACGGGTGCCCGTTGTTTGAACGGTGGACCTGATCGATAAACAGAAATATTATTGGATCAATGCATGCCAATAAATGACTTTAACTGTTCTTACAACATTACGTACAACATAAAGAAAGAATCTAAGATAGCAGAAAGGATATAGCAGTTACCAACAGGAAAGAGTTAAAAAAAAAATCGAAAACTTGTAAACAGAGAAAATCATTACACAATGAGGCACTTTTAAGAGCGTGAGATATATATCAGCGGTTCCCAGAAGGGGTGCCATGGAACCGAGGGACGTCAGGATATTCTTAAGCCGATTAATGACGAAGACAATCAATCAAGACTGTTCAAATGTGTTTTGACGTATGTTATATTGTGTAAGTGTAAAATTGTTATGTGATATTTTGGTTATTACCACGGTAGTTCCAATGACCTCAAGAAAAAAAAATCAGTCAATAGTTGTTTCACTTTTATTGCTCGAAAGTGAAAAAAAAAAACAAAAAACGTAGGAGCAATCCAGCGGGATTGTTAGAACCAAACTATATCGAAATGCAAATGATAGTGACGTTTCATAGATAGTCGGAACTGGGTGCCACTATGTAACTCCCCATTACTCAGCCAGGGGTAGCAGATAAAGAAAGGTTGGGAAGCACTAATTTAGATCTCGCAACAAATTCATCTTCATTTGTTTCTCTTTTTCAGTTTTTTTCCCTAATCTTCCAATAGTTATCCAGCAGGGAGTTGCTTGAGATGACTGAGACGAAATTGTCTACTAGGAATATCAACAGATCACTCGACTTGAATTTATCCATTGTACATTACCCACATTGTCAAAATCGATTGATGTAAAGGCAACACTGCTATGGTTTCTGACTTATTTTACAGATTAAATTAATTACAGATTATGCTAATGACAGATTACATCAGATGTCAAAATGTTTTATCAGCACTTCAAGTTTGTATTTCATGTGTCGAGGCGTTTTACAGGTTTATTAGTTGAACGTGAAATTAGGGTGTTTAGTTACAGGAACACTTGGCGACTGTCTTCTTAATTAGTTTCTCAATTGCAAGTATAATTTGTCTCCACAAAGTCAGAATGGGTTGAAGTATTAAAATATTGCAAGTGTTATTCCTCAATATTATTGATACACAATTTCCCACTGGAAATATTAAAATGAATCATAAAACATTTCACTTCCTTGACACTAATATGACCAATACTTAATACAATCTGTAGAAATTTGCATTTTGCACGATTTCATTAAATGGGCCATATGGTCTATTCAGACTTAGGACCCCAATATTGAACAGCCCTATAGCACCACAACCACAAGCACAATGTGATGCAAACTCAATTTAATTGTAAAAGCTGATGAGAAGCAATTCTTGCACTTTCAAATATATTGGGCCTTTGATGCCACGTGTGACCTCTCACACTCACATTCTGTACACCCAGAAATGGTTAATAACCCAAGGTTCAAAATAATGCATCAAACTTTATTCGAGAGAGAGAAAGAGGGAGGGGAGAGAGAGGTGGAGAGAGAGGTGGAGAGAGAGGTGCAGAGAGAGAGAGCGCAATTGTGAGCAGATCAATACATAAAGGTTCATACATAAAGATTAATAAATTGAGAGCGGAAAGTCTCACCCTAGATCACACAGGGTTGGTGGTGTAAGTCACAAATGTTTAATTACCTTTTATTTAGTACCAAAACATAAAAATCCTATTGTTCTTACAGTAAAGCAAATCCGATGATTGCAATAATGGATCATAAGCATCCACAGCATGAGACGAGAATAAGTGTCTGACAATCACCTCCGTAAATACAGTGTACTGAGAGATCAAATTTCCCCTACCCCGATAATACATAATGCAGCAAACAGGAGTTTCAGGCGAAAATGGTGTGGTAGCTTAAAAGAGCCATAATATCACTCTTTTGTTCTCAAAGTATGCTCTTATCCTCTGCCTCGTGTTAGACCTCCACCAAAACAGACCAAATTTATCTTCTCCCGATAATGCATCCACGTACCAAGTAAAAATCTCTCCATGTTTTCTACCTTAGGATATTGAGTGGGAAAGGTTTTGTTCCAGTGCCCCGATGACCTTTGACTTCCACCAAAAGCAATAAGACATACAAATATAACCCACAATGATGAAGTCCTTTTATTGATGCAGGAAACAAAGAAACATGGAAATAATTGAAAGTATCTTTGGTTCCAACATATTGTTTTAAAGTCAGGAAAGCACAGAATTTAGTAAGCACCTTCTTCTTCGTCAGTGTACAAAGTAAGGCTGCCTCCGGCCACCGATTTGAACCTGAATTTTGTCGCAGACAATGGAATGCCCGCAAGTGTGAAGATTCTCTGTTCAATCCATTATGCAGGGTGCTTAGATTTTTGAGCAGTGTAAATTAAAAGGATTTACTTTCGACTACGGAAAGGAAGCCTAATACTATTACGCAAACTCTTACATTGTCGATGTTATGGTTAGGTACTTTATAGTGTCAGGAGAATTAGTAATGCTGTGAGACCGTGACAGAAAACATAAAGAAAGAGAATAGCCGCAGTGGGTCGTGCAAGAAAGGAGACACACAAAGCAAAGGGGTTTCCATGAAACGAAACCCAAAACAAAGAAAGGAAAGGAAGGGGATGAAAGGAGGGAGGCAAGCGTTCCTTTTGAAGGCAGCTGTGCCTGGCAAAATATTAAATAGAGTGACCTTCACTGTCACTTAATTTTGTCTGTTTCGTTATTTTACGTGTCTATTGTAGTAGTAGTAGTAGTGCTTTTTTCGTATGTATAAATATGTATACGATTGCAGAGATACCATATATATGATACCAGAGAACAGCTTGGTATCATACGTGGAATTAGCTGGGGGACGCTTTAGAAAGATATAACAACCCCAAGAAATCAATCAGACAAAGAAAATATCAAAAAGAAACAGAAGTATCCAAACAAATTGGGTGACTGGAAGACAGTGGGATCGATTTTTCCATACACTGGAAGACTGGTAGTATTAGGGCTCATATGGACTACATGGATTAAGCCACCCCGGGACATTACAAGGAGTATTATTCTCTATGGTTACTCATGAGCACTATAATGACTTGGATTGATAACTTTTTTTTGCCATAACTCTCTGCACTGTAAGTGTCTCACTCGCTGTGATGCAATTGGTTTGGATGGACATTCTGGGTGATCTGAATACAACAGTGACTCACACAAGATATTACCATCCTGCTGTATGGAACCATCAGTTTGAAACCTATTCCACGGAGAACTTCAAGGTAGCATGACTATCACATAAATATACACGTGTATTCACCCTCTACATTGCATTACTTGCCACAAATTCAGTGACATAGACAGTGACACACAGGTTTGAAGAATATAGCCCATACTAAAGCACTGGAACCAGTTCCTCTGTTTTTTTTTTATTATTATTATTATTATTATTATTATTATTATTATTATTATTGTTATTGTTATTGTTATTGTTATTGTTATTGTTATTATTATTATTATTATTATTATTATTATTATTATTATTATTATTATAAACTTTATAAAGCGCCACAACTATAAAATTATAATCTGTTACGCTGTACAGTGTAAAATATCAAAACAGAAAAAGAAAACAGGAAACCAATAAAAGCTAAAGAGCTAAACGTTAAAAGCTTGTCTAAAAAGGTAAGTCTTAAGATTTGATTTAAAAATATTTATAGCTGAGCACCGTTTAGGATTATCTGGAAGCGAGTTCCAGAGTCGGGGACCGACCACAGCGAAAGCACGTTCTCCGAAAGAAGTCGAGAAGCGAGGGACAATTAAACTGATGGAAGAAATAGAGCGCAGCTGGTACTTCAAAACCTCCCTCTTTGACAATAAACAAGATAAATAATCAGGGGCCATATCATTAAGAGCTTTAAACACTAAAAGGATCACCTTAAACCGAATTCTATGCTTCACTGGTAGCCAGTGTAGGTCGTGCAAAATTGGTGAGGTATGACAAAATTTAAGGCTAAGAGTTACCAGTCTGGCTGCAGCATTTTGAACCCTCTGCAGTTTGTTAATAACACTGTCAGGAAGCCCATATAATAACGCATTACAATAGCCAAGATGGCTGGTTACAAAAGCATGCACCAAAGTCTTGCATGCATCCTCAGAAAGCACCTTCCTAATTTGTCTTTTCCTAAATAGCCGGGAAAAAGACTGCAAATTTTACTGACATGAAAATCAAATTGAAAATACTTATCAAACCAAATACCAAGATTACGAAGTTCTGTTACAGCATTGATTTGCACATTTCCAACTAATATAGAGTTCGTGGAAATCTTGAAAAGCAACCATTGAGAGCCAATAATTAAAACTCTGTCTTATCATCGTTAAACTTAAGCTTACTCTTAATTAACCAATTACGAACATCAGAGATACAACATTGCATGGCATGTAAGGCTTCAGTCTCCAAAAATTTGTCATCAGGTTTAAAAGATAAATACAGATGTGTGTCATCCGCGTAAGTGTGGGCCCTTGGGAGCTGGGAAGACAAGACATCAAAAAGCTTACTAGCATAGAGAACAAATAAGACTGGTCCTAGACAGGAACCCTGTGAGATTCCATATTTAAGGTTAAAATCTCGAGAAAATGAATCATTGACATTAATAGGCTGTGTACGGTTTAGGAGGTAGAAACGAAGCCAACTTGCCGCATGTTCACTAATGCCAAAATCACATTCTAAAATTTCAAGGAGTAATGGATAGTCTACAGTATCAAAAGCAGCACCTAAATCAAGCATTACTAAAAAAAGTGACCTGTTACTTATCCATATTCTGCAAAATATCAGATGAAACTTTTACAAGTGCAGTCTCAGTACTGTGAAATGGTCGATATGCAGACTGGCACATAGGGAGTAAACTGTGCAAATTAGTATTAGTCATAATTAGTAGTCATATTAGTAGTATCTCATCACACAGAACAACTGTTTCTAGATAACTTTCAAACTCATGAAAAAATCTGTTAGGAGAAACACGATGCTGTTGTGAATACGGTAGTCGATATATTACTGAAAGTCGTAGTGATCTTGTGGAATAAAGAACGAATTCAGTGAGTTCAAAAGAATCTGTAACGCCAGCTTTATCAATCTTGACCTTGATGCACGTCCTTGAAAACAATCCCCAAACCCCCTCCATTGCGGGGTGGGGGACGGGGCGAATCTAGAAAGGAAGTAGCCAGAAGGTTTCAAGGTTGCTCTGACGGCATGATCATTTTCTTTGAGCCATGTCTCCGTTATAGCACAAACATCGAGTTCTGAGTCAACGATGTGATCGATGATGCATTCTGCGTTATTCCGTACTGAACGGGCATTTACAAGACCACGTTTAAAAAGAGTAAGGGTTGTCTGAATGGGCTTGAAAGCTTCTAGTGGAATTTTTAATGTGGTTAAAACTGCATGCATTTCGATGAAAAGATGAAAATTTACCAAATAGAGACCTATTAGTCTCCATGAGAAAAATTAGCCAAATGGATGGTGGAATAGATCGTACTAGATTGTAAGTCCAGCTCAGATGTTGCTGAAAAAAACTGTCTTAATAGGACGTGGGTTATTTGACCAGCTCTCACACCACGTTTCGTTTTACATGAACAGAGTCTTAGGGAGCGTAATTTTGACCACAACCTCAGACGGGAGACAGTTTTCATATACTATTGGACGTCTTTAGTTTAAGTTGTTAACTAATACACTCATGGCATGCATTATCAACCTCTCTATACCTCCTGATGGCAACATACCCAGAAATGTCTATGTAACGTGCATCAGTATCAGAAGCCCTGGAATTGCAAATCGAGCAATTGAGGAATGATATTGCTGATCTGAAAAGGGAAATACAGCTGTACGACCAAAAGACGGCGGAACAGCAACAAAAGATAGAATCACTTCAACAAATCCAGACTGAAGCCGAAGCCAACCTGACCTGACTACATCAATTAATTAACGATCTTGAACAGTATTCAAGGAAAAATTCTCTCAGGTGAATTCATCAGTGAAGGTAATAGGAAGACACAAATTAGTTGAATATCGATCTCGCTCCGGAAAAAAGTTGATATCACCATTACCCCATCTGATATTGACCGCTCACATAGAATTGGACGTGCCACTGAAGGTACCTGAACTCACCCCATCTTGGTTAAATTCATTTCATACCAAGTCAGATCAAGATTTATTCAAGCCCGCGGCAAGCTCAAGGGGAGGAGTATCATCGTACAGGAAGATATCACTAAAAGTAACTTACAGCTTCTGCTCGCTGTCCAAAATCATCAACTTATTAAATTTTTCATGGAGTCGTGATGGAAAAATCTATGCACTGGTAGTCAAAGATGGGCATGAATATAAAAAAAAAACGTATAAATGATCTTAAAGACTTGGACAATTTGTAAGTTACAACCTACTCACATATCTTGACATGTGTGCCCTGTTCTTTTCTCTTTTATTCCTTTTGCGGAAGTTTTCAGGAAGTATTCTTCTTCTTTCTATATTTTTTCTTTTGTTCTTGTTTTTGTGAATTTGTAGTGTAACTTTTCTATTTATGGCTAGTGAACCTACACTAGCTGGTGACTTGGATCATTAGTATTGCTAACCTTAATCTCTGGGTGTTTACATAGAGGATTAAGCCTATTTCATTTTAACATGAGGAGTATTAACAAAAATTATGACAACCTGTTTCTCTTATTACAAACTTTTGAACTTTACTTTGACTACATAGCCGTTACTGAGACTTGGTTTAAAAAATAATCATTACCAGTCACCTGTTATCTTGATGGATGCAATTTTGTTTTATATTGGTAGAACTTCTAATGTGGGGGGGGGGGGGTGGGGGGAGTTGGTATTTACATAAAATATGTATTTCCTTTAGTATCAGTCGTGAACTTTCTATTTTCCCATGACAATCTATTCGAATCTTTCTTTGTTGAAATCAAATACCATAATCGAATTTTTATCATTGGAGTTGTTTATCGTACACCAAATTGTGACTTAAATGATTTCATTGAAAACATTTTGAATGGTATTGGTACCAAGTCGTTCTTTTATACTGGGAGATTTCAAACATTGACCTTTTTCTCCAATTCAAGCCGAAGTACACATGCTCATACCCTAGTCAATACTCTTCCCTCACATGGTTACCACCACTTGATAAAAAACCAACTAGAGTCACTGAACACTCTGAGACCCTAGAAGATAATATTTTACTAATATTACTTCCCCTACAATTTCTGGTATTATTATCATTATTAATGACTTATCAATCATTATCCAATTTATTCATTTACTGATTATTACAAAACTAAGTATCTCTCCGAATGTGAGTTCAATGAAACCCACACCGCTAACTAACTCAAAATAACTTACTATCTTTTCAACATGATCTCTCATTGGTAACTTGGCAAGATATTCTGAACTGTAATGATTCTAACTTAGCGTATAACATATTCTTTCGTATCTTTTATAGGTATTATGATCATGACTTCCCTCTACTGGTGTGCAACAGTCGTTCTAATATTAAAGAAGTTGGTGCACCCCTGCTATTCTCCATTCATGTCGTACCAAAAATAATCTCTACAGAAAGTTCAAACGATATCCCTCTCTTTAAAGCAAACGAGATTATGACATATTCAGGAATAAACTCATCTGTTATACGCATTGCTAAATTTAACTACTACAATAGGCAATTTATTGATCAATGTGCCCGTGGCACACGGAAGGAAATAAACAAGTCAATATATGGTTCTTCTTTTCACACCTCCTGGGTAAGTGACTTGAAGAATAATGGCATCTCTAATAGTAACATGACTGAAATCTCTAATGTCTGTAATCATTATTTTGTTACGATAATTGGTCCTACATTATAACCTGGTATACCACATGCATCGATTAATTTTCAGAACTTTTTGCTAAGTCCAAATGCACAATCCATGTTTTTTTTTTTTTTACCATACATATTCAGATGAAGTAATTAAATGTATTGGGGGTCTGAAAAATGGTAGTCCAGGGCATGACGACATTCACTGTAGAGTTGTTAAGGCAGATAGTCATATTTTTGCTCGCTTCGTATTTCATCTTATTAACCTATTAAACCTCTGGTATTGTACCAGATAATCTTAAGATTATGTCGTTATAATCTTAAGATTATGTCGTGTGGTTCCTGTTTACAAAAGTAACGACATAAAATTGAAAGAAAACTACAGACTTATTTCTATCTTGCCCGTTTTCTTAAAATTTAAGAAAAAATGTGTACAAATGTCTGTTTCAATTTCTCTCACAAAAATGAGATTTTTTATGAAAATCACTATGGCTTTCTTCCTAAAAAATCTACAACTCATGCACTTATTAAAGGGAAATCGGGCATTTGCTTTACAGAAAATATCCATACTTTTAAAACCAATGTTGGATTTCTAAGAAATAAGTTCTTCACAGATAGAAACTCATTTATTTGTTGCTCAACAATAGTTTGTTTACCCAAACTTTTCAAAATTCAAATGATGCATCTTCCATTACTCGTCACTTGCATAATGTTTTGGGGAGATGAAGCTTTGGCAGAGGTTAATTGATGATACTGAATGGTTTAATAATGACTAAAGCTATTTCTTTAGTACGTCCTGTTGGTGTATTCTAAACGCCCTATTTCCCTTTAACTTTATCCATAATATTTTGAGAAGCGAAAACTCTCTTGTGTTATATTTTTTGGTCTTTCCAAGCTTTCGACACTTTGGATCATAACATCCTGCTTTACAAATTACAGCATTACGGTATTAAAGGTCTCCCACTAATGTGGTTTAAAATTACATATTGAACAGAAATAAATTTGTCCATAATTCTGATGCTAGATCTGAATCTATCACAACTGGCGTACCACAAGGTACTATTCTTGGACCTCTTCTTGTCCTCGTTTACATTAATGATTTACCTTTGGCCAGCGCAAACCATAAATTTACTCTGTATGTTGATGACACAAATATTTTATATGATAAAACCAACCTACCTTTACTTATCACTGAAATTAATAGTAACATGGTCTATGTAAATAACTGGTTTATATCTAATAAGTTATGTTTGAATGCATCAAAGTCGACTGCCATATTGTTCCGTCCCAAGCAAAAAGTAATTGACCTTGCGATTGGTGGTATTACCTTGGACAACAATTTTATTCCTTTCTCTGAGTGCACTACCTTTCTTGGAATTACTGTTGAATAACGCGTAAATTGGTCAGCCCATGTTTAATTCTTGAATTTCTTACATATTTTGTCCCTGTTTGGGGATATGCGGCTACCATTCATATAAACATCTTCATTTAATTCAGAAAAGAAATGTCCGTTCAATTGCTGGTGATTATTTTTGGCCCAATCGAACCCTTTTTTTTTTTACAGAAGCTCTATTTACTCAATTTTAGTGATATTTTTAATTACCATACTATTGTACTAATATTTCAAGCTACTTCCAATATGCTCCCTTCATCCATTACTAGGCTTTTTTTTATAAAACACAGTTATGTTTTTTAATTATTAATAATTAATTGTTCATTAATTTAATAATTAATACTAGGCATAACTGTAACTACATTACTCCCTACTCTAGAGTTTTAATAACCTAATATAATATTAGATACACTGGACCTGCTGCTTGGAATAAATTACCAGAGTCACTTAAGGAAATTGCTACCTTAACATCATTTAAACGGAATTTACAGAAATATTTTTTCCAAAGGATATGATCCTTTTCATTCTTACGTTTTTGTTTGTGGTTGCTAGGGCTGGCGTGGGTTTGCTTGGGTATTCTGTGTTATACGTTTTCTTGTTTTGAACTTTTATTTTATTCTTTTTCATTCACTTGTCTCAATTGACTTCTGGGGTTGTACTTCCTCACAAGCTTTGAGTAGCTTCCTAGTAGAACTCCTGAACTGTATCTCCTATTTCGTTGTTACGTTATTGTTTGTGTTAAGCCTGATATGGTTCAAATAAAGTTTTCTGAAATGAATGTAAGCAACAAAACTGAGACAATTCTCATTTCATGAGTCTTCTTTAAGAAAAGCAACAAACAATTGAAGCACTTTGTATAAAGTGAAACCTGATTGTTAAAGAAAACTGTAAGGGAGGAGGAATTTCCCCTCAATTTACAAACCCAAGATCAGTTGTTTCTTCAAATTCCTATGAACTGGGCAGGGGTGAAGGAAGTGATGCAAAGGATGTACCAGATTAAAAAAAGGACTCCGAATTACTTGGAATGGTCTACGAATGCCAGAATCACCACGGAAGATGAAAAAATAAATGCGTCGCTGAAAAAAATTCCTAAAAGAAATATTCAATTCAAATCGCGCATCAAATGTAGCATCATTTTCCAAAAAAGAAAATTCCAGGGGAGGGGATTCCAGTTTGACTCCCCAAAATCAGTCTTTTATACAAATCGATATGACGTGAGGTGAGTTGCTAGTGTTGTAGGTAGAAAAACGCATTTACCCAGAAAAGGTTTAAAAATTCATATGTCACACAGACAGATGAAAAAAAAATAAGTAAAATGAAAGAATTCATACCGATATATTCCTTTCGGATCTCTAGCATCAATATAGCACCATTTTGCATCTAGCCCACCCTACGCTAACAAAACTTTTCCAAGGGGAGGGTGTTCCCTTTTCTTTGGCCCCTCCTCAAGATCAATCCTTCATACAAATCACTATGACCTGGGCAGAAGTGTGGACTGAGTTCCAAGGGCTCTGCAATTTGCAAAAAAATAAATAAATAAAATACCAGAAAATGATTAAGAATGAACATTTCACACAGAAAGATGAAAAAAGAAAATCATTATTCAAAAAGAAAGAATTCCTAAAAAATATTCGATCCAAATCTAGATGAAATGTAGCACAATTTCGCATCTATTCTAACGTACGTTGATAACATTTTCCTTGAAGGCCTCCCCCCAAGACGGCCCGTCAGCTATCGTCCTGCTGCACCCCCCCCCCCCCCCCTGCCAAACCCTCGATCAGTCATTGAACAGTAACCAAAATTTTGTCCATGGCTAGAAGATAATTCGAGAAATTATTGTAGTACCATGTATTTATGGAAGAACAATTAACTCAATTTTATCATTTTATGTAGGTATTCAAGGTTACCATACAATAACGTTGGCCATATTGTAACTTAAATTGATTGTGTTGCACGCATGATACGATTTACGGTAATCTATCGTAGCATTTCTTGCTATAGCATTTACATCACGAATTAGATCAGAACAATGTTGTGATTAAATGACAGTCTGGGAACACGACATGAACAATATTGATAACCAATGAACTTATTGAGGTAGATTAGAGGTCATACAAATCTAGTATTTAACAAAGCGAAAGAGGACATGCAAGATGTATGCCGAGGTACAATCGCTCTAGATTTCGTTCTATTTTTCATTTTTATTTTTCACATTCTACACCT
>CM037833.1:29814540-30088470 GCA_021234535.1 Stichopus chloronotus | reverse complement strand
ACATGTCACTTAGTACTGTCATCTGTTATGTATGATAATGTATTACATATGAGGTACTGTCCCACCTAAGCTTATGTAGTGTGTTAAGTAATTTTGAGAGCGTATATCAATTGGCAAGTACTGTTCAATTCCAAGTACGGTAACTAGAATCACAAGGGTTTCCAAATATCGACCCCTCTCCATCATCCAATTATTGCCCGTAATTTAGCATCCCTACGTCAAAAGTCAAACAGAAGAAAAATATTTAAGCATCGTACTGTACATGCCTCCAGGTGGTGAGCAGTAATAAGACTTGTCATCTGCTAAAAATTTGCAGCCGTTACTGCACTGAGGACAGCCGATTTTTGAAAACTGCCACCAGATGTACGTAGTGAGCATGCTTGGCCGAAAGAGTCAACCACTCAACGGTAGTCTAGTCACCAGTCTTTGCTAATTGAATGTGCCGGCGTGATTCTGGAGAAACAAATAATGAATAATGAATTCATTGATTACCCCACCCACATTGTCTACATGAACATTTACCAGTTTCTGATTCTATTAAACAATTTTGGAGTGAGTAATGTGACTGTTCAACCATTGCAAACAAGTGTATTTGAAAGCTATGTACCAGCCATGTTGAGGGCAGCTTTGCTTTCAGTTTGCAGTGGGTTGAAATAGTAGCTGCTGCTGTGTGTTCAACAATGTTGTGTCATTACAATACTCTGGGTTTCATTCCAAGTTTTCCAAAATGTTCTAAGTTTTAGCTGAAGGTACAATATGGACTGCCCTAGACAAAACTGGTATTTTTTACACATTGAATACTTCAGAAACATGGTTCATATGTTGACCTGACAATTGTAATTTTAAACTTTTTTAAAGCCAAGATGCCACATCCTTTCATTGGGTTTTGCTACTGCTGAGGGAATTACTGTACTGTACATTGTGCTGTGGTAGTTGGCAAAAACCATACTGTGGCCTAAAGTCACTGTAAACTGATGCCCTCTCTAGTTCATTACTGACATATTCAGGGTCGATCAAACATGTACAATGTAGCGTTAAAAACCATCCTCACTTATTCAATTTACTTGTGTGTGCACCCTTTCTGTTTTCACTTTGGTGCTTAAGCCCAAACAAGTTGCCTACAGGTACGGTACATCCAGGGTCCTTTTAAATTTATACCAACAAGCTTTTTGCAAAGTTTGAGATAAAGTGTATGACAATTTGTCCTGCTTCAATATTTCAGATTTAGTGTTTCAATCATACAATCTGCAGTACAGTAAAACCAGTTACAGCTGCCATTTAGGTGGCAGCTCACTGGTAAAACCTTGTTTATCAAAACAGGGCACCGACTGGTACCTCACAGAAGCTAAAGTATCTAAACTTTCAGCCTAGATTAAACGACAAAATTTTAGCCTAGATTTTATCGCAAAAAAGTTTGAAAATGTACTGAATTTGCTTTTGGTTAACAGTTATGATCCTGCAGTGTGTGGGCTATGTGTGATTAAAATGCTGAGCAAAGTATTCCAACCCAGATAGACATTTCATTGCCTTCATGTAAAAGTATCCTCCCTCCTCGAAAGTCGCTCTTAAAAACATGAGAAAGCGTTTGAATCTTCAGTAAATATTTACTTTTTTACTATGAAAGGAATGCACAGAGACAACATAACAAACGGTTTATTCCACATTATCAGTGAGTGCATGCTACACCTGGGATAGCAAATAAACAATACACATGAAAACCCTGTTTGTCTGAACTTTTCACTATCCGAACAGCATTTGATCCCGACGTGTTCAGATAAAAGAATTTGTTACCACATACGCACATCTTGTCGGAATCCAAGTGATAGTTAACAGATGTTGGTATTACGAATGTGTGTTCGCTGGTTCTTGAGTAACACCAGACCCGTCAACCCGTCTATCCCAAAAATAGGGAGATTAACATTTTTCATGTAGTCCAAAAAATCAGAACATTGACATTGGTGGAACAAATGGAAATGTTGGGTAATTTTCAACTAAAATGTTTCCACTAATATACTGGTAAACCCGCAGCCAAGCCATATACCTATGTAACACAGCAAATTACTCAATCAGTACCACTTGCTTAGTTTGGTAACTGAGTGCATCGCATGTACAGTGCAAGTTATTACTTGTTTGCTGAACACAGTACGGTCTCAGCTACCTGCTGTGTGAATGTAAAACCGCAAGAAAATTGACAAAGCAGCCTGCTATTGGTGTAAAGAAATGTATTGCATCATGTCAGGTGTATTTGTAAAAACTGCTAAGTACTTGTTGGCTAATGGCTCAAACAAACAAAAAAAAAAGCCTAGGACTAACTGTTAGGTTGTTTTAAGAAATGTTGTAAATGAACGTTGATAAACTGGGAAAAAAATGTAACCGGCGGGAAGACAGTGAGTCACCGGGTAAAACATGGAGAATTGACGTGTGTAACATTACACTCCATTGTGCAGGTAACCAAATACCATATCAATAGACTCAATTAGCTTTGACCTAAGTCAAATTCAGCTCATCACCTGCCATTCAACTTAACAGGCTTACATGATGAAAATTTGCTGCTTGTCTTTTACTCATAATCCACACATTCTTATTC
Source organism: Stichopus chloronotus (assembly GCA_021234535.1). Lineage (NCBI taxonomy): Eukaryota > Metazoa > Echinodermata > Holothuroidea > Aspidochirotida > Stichopodidae > Stichopus > Stichopus chloronotus. The sequence goes on along the minus strand of CM037833.1, from coordinate 30,085,883 downwards.
ACACTTGCAGGTATTGTCAAGCAATTGATCTGCTCAGCTCTTTTTGTCCATCCCCATCTGTTATTTTCTTTCTCTCTCCTCCCCTCCACCCTAATGAGCAAGGATTTAGTCACTTGACCACACCCAACTTACGCTATTCATTCCTTCATCTTTCCTAGTCCATTCATAACTGGCTATCTTCTATTTCCTGCTACCCTGGGCATTGTTCACACTCCCAAAATCTTTCTTTCCCAGTTGTCATACAATTCCACTGTGTGTGTGCATATGTGTGTGTGTGTTCCAGTGTCAAACAAGTCACTATTGTTGACTGGGTTTGTAGACATTCCAATCTGTTGTAACAGTGACTCATCAATAACAGACTCAGCAACAGGTGAAAAACAAGGGGTGCAGAAATGGTCATAATCTCATGAAATTGTGATTTATCAGTAATTGCAACCCATGAATGGGCAAACCCATATTTTCAGCCAATATGGCAAACTGTATTATAGAATCCATTCCAAACATTTTGCACATTGTATGTTTCAATGGTGTTGAGAATGTGGAATGTCAAGCCCAAATCTAAATATCCCCTTTGTAATAGTGTAAGCACCCAAGTTGTTTGCCTCTTTCAAAAGTGAACTCATTTGCATACAGGTGTTTGCTTGGCTGTTGTCAATTGGTACAAGTGGTCGTCATGTTTTATTCATACCACCAGGTACTATTTATAGATTACTGTTAGGACAGTTGTAGTAGACCTGTGGTCTTTGTAGTGTGAGGTCATCCAGGTTAACTGGGTTGCATTTTCAATTCCATTATGTGCCTGAAACTGAAGGCACATACTACAGTATTTATGACTTTGATGTTCATAGGTGTATTTGCAGGCACTACAATAAAAAGTAGGGCGGTGTCCTATGTGCAGATGTATGTGTGTAGAGGTCACAGTCTAAGTTGGTTTTTTGGAAATTTCCTCCAGGGAGAAGGAATGAACACTCCAATAAGTGCAAAGGGTAAAGTCAACATAGCAGTGCAGTACGCTATGAACAGTTAATACAGCATTTTGAACCAGAGAGTGGAGTATGGGTGAGACGCAGTTATTGACTTTTGTTTTAAGTCTTGAGGAAGTTGTGTGTAGTATTCTTGGAGTGAAAATTGGGAAGTTTGTTTTGAAGCACAGTGCAGTGAGTGGAAATAAGTTACAGACATAACCTTGACCTTGCGTTTTTTTTGTGTGTCTTTTGCGGTTTTTTTTTTTTGTTTTCTATGGGGAGATCAACTCTTATACTGAATACCAGAAGTTCACTTCTGGCATGCTCTAAGTTTGCAAAACAAAATTCACTATACGTTAATTTACCTGCCTGTCACAACTCGCTAGATTTTCAATTCTTTTTTTTTTAGGGGGGGGGGGGGGAGAGAGAGGATGGAGAAGGGGTATTGAATAATAGTTTTGTTATAATGTTCAGTAATTGGCCTACAACCTGTGCAACTTAATGTGTGCTTCAAAAGTTTTGAAAAGTCTTATTCATTTTGTTCGTATAATTTGAGGACCGTTAAGTCCTAGATGATGGGAGGACGTCACTTGGTTTTTCCTCCAAGCTCTTCAGAAATATTTAACCGAGCAGGTCTCCCAAAAAAGGCCCATTGCCGTTAGTAGCACGGAAAACTGTGCATGCCTTTGTCCGTCATCACTGCTAATGAGTAACATGATGTAAACCAGACATAGCTAAAGACATGGAGCGATGGCTTCCGCTTTCGAGACGATTTTGGTTAAATAATCTACTTTCTATTAATAAAATGTGAAAAGCGTGGTGGTGGGTTCAAGAAACTAGGCCGCCCTTCTTTTTCATTTGGCCTGGAAAACCAAACTGGGGAACAAATGTCATATGATGCTCTGCAGAAGGGAATTAAGATTTAATAGAGCCATTTGAGAAATAATGTTAAAGGCAATCTCGCATAAATCGCCGCTGAACAGTTCTTTCTTGCTTTTGGCAAAAACTGTAGCTGTCGATTCTCAAAAAAACAATGTGATCATGTCATTATTGTATGCATGGGATTTTACAATTTGCAGTACATAGGCAAGTTGACTTTAAGTGATTATGTGCGTAGACAAAATGCAAAAACATTGAAATTTCATCTCCAAAACTTGGTAAGGCTTTTAATTGCACCATTCAGACAACCTTGCAAAATAAATAGGTTTCAGTTGATTAATTCTGCCATATGATTTCAAATTCCCCCAACATAACGACAAAAAGTGTAGAATAGGGAAATGTATAGTGGTTGACAGTTTTCATTCAAATCAACTGCATGCTTTTTTGAACAAACCAATTGGAAGGATAGTGCTATTGAATATTCAGTGGTCAAACAATTCAGGATTACAGAGTCATCTGTTGTGATCTGTTCGTAGGTTATTTGTAAATACAGTGCCTACTTTCACCAAATATTACAATTACTGATACCCACCGAAGAGCGACGACTTGAGTAGTATGTTTTTGATTAGGCCATTGAATCCTGTACTGTTGCATATTCATTATGTAGGCGCTATAGTAAGAACCGTTAATTTTCAAGCACAATTTCTGTTTTTTACTGTTTTCATGCCAATGCCATTGCTTTTCAAAGAAGTTGCTGTCATTTTCCTTCATTGAAAGACGTACTGTAGTCCGTCCATGTACAACCTTGCGTGTACATTTAAGTATAAAGGAAAAGTTCAGATCAAACATAATCTTATCCTTATAGTTTTTCAGTACACATGCAATCACTTTAAGAATTTCTGTAGGTAGTTGAGTGGAGAAGCTATTTTTAGCATGGCGTGTGTTGATTAGTGGTACAGTCGGTAGAAGGCTAGTCTAGTCTTTAGTCAGCCCTCAATTTATTCTCTTGGTTTACCTTCAGAACTCGGTGAGGCACAACCTCTCCTTGAACAAATGCTTTGCCAAAGTGGAGACGCCTGTTTCTACCGCCAAGACGGGTAAGAAGGGCTGTTTGTGGGCCATGAATCCGGAAAAAGCTGCCAAGATGGAAGAGGAGGTACACAAGTCTACCAAAAGGGACCCTAATGGCATCAAGTTGAGCATGGCCAAACCTGGTATGTAAATCCCCCCATCCCCCTTCCCTAGGGTCTCCACCCAAAAACTAGTGACAGCCAATAAGGCTGTTCGGAAAACCGGTTTAAACTGGTTTTGTTTGATTCGGTTTTTGGAATTTTCGAGAAACCGAAAAACTGGTTACTAGGAAAAAACGGTTAGTAACGGATCATGATTTTTGTACCATTTCAAATTTTACTTCGATAAGGCATTCCACACTTTTTAATGGAAAGTTTCTACTTATTGCTGATGTGTTGAAGGATTTGTCGAAAAACTTGAGTTTTCGTTTTAACTTTTGACCAACAGTTGTGCGAATTCTTAACTCTGTGTGCGTACGTAAGTGCGTTATGCATATGGTCAGAGTAGTTTTGAAAAGACCGGTTTTCACGGCCACCAAAACCGGTTTCCAATTTTTTACTAACTTTCACAACCTTAACAGCCAATATAATGTTGCATTCTGTACATGTACAGTACATCTCCTTTTGCTGCTACCCAGTGATCAGAATGCCACACAAATCGAAAGTGGTGTTGCAGCTTTGTGCATAAAAACATGATACTGTAGCCTCCACTGATCTGCGACAAGATATTAAAAAAACCTTAAACCTGCTACTTTAGTTGGGAACACTGACTGTCCAAATTGCACAGATGTGTGTAATTTGGAGAGTCAGTAATTCTAGAACCACCTGACTGACTGTTTGTGGCTGTAATGTAGTAATAATCCATATTTTTTTTCCTTATTTTCAGAGGATTTTCCAAAGATAGAGGCCCTCTCGAGACTGACACATCCAAAGAACCTGAAAAACGCTGCCAAAGCCAACCAGAGGCAGAGCAGCTCCACCCATAAACGAGTCCACACTCCTGCTACAATAGTAAGGAGCAACAGCTCTGTGAAGGTGAAAATCGCCTGCCGTTACCATAGCAGCGAGGCAAACGGCTGTACCGGTTTCATTGAAAAAAGCTGTCAACCTGGGCTCGTCGTTAAGTCAAGACCTGTTTCATCAAGAGTTTAATTTATTAGATCCCCACCTGCTTTCACTCGATGGAGATCTGGGCCTACAGGTGAGATGATTGCATCTTCTACGAAAGAATCGTAAACATCGACGATTGCAAAATCTCTAAATGAACTAAGCACTGGAAGGTTCGGTCGTAGTTTCATGTCAGTGCAAATAGCAGTTTTGTCGATATTGCTCGGGATGTGGCGGCCGAGTCAGGGGAGAGGGTATTACAGGTAAATAAGATGAATCGACATAGTGTACAAAGAAAGTGCAAATCTTCGTTGTCCACAGTAAACTACCCATTCCTACCATATGCAACAGCAGTAGCTTCATCTCCTCTAAATACAAGATGAGTTACGGAAGATGCATCGTGTGAATTTTTGAAAGATTGAGTGGAAAATTTTTCTTGAACAACATCTTAATAAATGTAACAAAATAACAAACAAAATAAAACAATTTTTTGGGGTTGTAAAGCAAGCTTAGTATTTCCCTTAAGGCATTCATGTCTCTCAGTTTCTCAAAGACAAAGAATTTTGGTTCTTTTATTTTCTGACAAACACGATTTATCTTTCATTCTATCAGTTACTGTAGGTTGTTCTGTCACATTTGTGGTTAGTGTACATACAGTACTGTCAATTTCATAATATGCATCAAACAAGGGTAAGTTCATGCTTCTAATGAAAAACATGGCAGTCATATGGCAAGCCAAATGACCAATAATTCATGTTTCTTCAATTATTGGGCATTTGGCGTTGATAAACCTGGTTTATCGCTCGATAAACCAGGTTTCTCAGTCGACAAACCAGGTTTATCAACTGATAAACCAGGTTTATCAACGCCAAATGCCCAGTAATTCGATAAACCAGGTTTATCAGTCGACTGATGACCTGGTTTTTCGACGGATAAAACTGGTTGTTCGACTTGAAAAACCTGGTTTATGGCTTCATGGGTGATAAACCTGTTTTCTCAAATGGATAAACCTGGTTTATCGAATTGATAAACCAGGTATATCAAAAAACCTGGCTTATCAGTTGATAAACCTGGTTTGTCGACTCCGAATGCCCAGTAAGTCGAAAATCCTGGTTTATCAGTTGATAAACCTGGTTTTCTCGAATTATTGGGCATTTGGCTTGCCATACACTCATCAAATACATCTCACCCAGTGTGTTCGATCTGGCACATTAGCCAACCCTGCACTTGTAGAGCTCGGCTCACCACTTGACCTGTTGGGTGCATAGACAGTGCAGTTTCCATGTTTTGATTTTATGGGAAGTTACTGTATGTGGATATGACCAGATCAATATTTTCATTAATATTTAAAATCAGGACCAGTTAATTTCTGAAATGTTCCTGATGGATACCAGGGTTACTGGGTGCCCAACAAAAATGTGAGACTTATAATTTAATTTGCATTGGCATTTCATCCATGTTTGTAAATTAAAGAGGCTCACCCAAGTAAAAGGGACATCATATGGAGAAAGTTGCGAATCAATACTTTTATATTCATCTCGAAAAGGATAGTTACTTGTGACAGGCAGACATAATTTGGTGTACAGTTTTCTTCCTCCAAATCAGGTATAAGTAAACCACCTGGACAGGTTTGTGTCAATATATGATATGCAGGTAATAAATTCTGGCGGAGAGTGCTCCAGTGTACAGTAAAAACCGTTAAAAGTTTTCAGGTGTCGACACCCCAGAAATGATTTGTCCATGAGTGTGTGTTTTAAGTCTCTCCCTAGCTTTGCGCATGAAAATTGTCTGGCCAAAGGTCATCGATGTTTACCTGCAGGGTACATTTAAACATTGATGACCTTAGACCAGATGACATTTTTAAGCAAGGGGGAGCGTAAACATACTCATGAATATATATGTGGGACACCAACATAAGTAAAATTGAAATACAAAAAAAGATTTTTCTTTTTTCATTTTTTCTCTCCTATTGAAGCACTTTCTGACAGAATTTATCGTTGTAAGATCATTTTTTGCCACACTTTTGTTCAGGAGGTACACCCAATTACAGAGGGAGAAAAGTCCAAGAAGTTGCGTAAAATATGGTCATAACTTCATATCCTCCTTTAAATGGAACTTTGATCACCTTAAAATTGCAATTATATGAACGTGACATGTACGATCTATCAGTTACGATGGGTAACATCCAAGATTGACCCTAAAGAATTTCTTGTTCACTTCATGAGGAAAACAAGGAAGTAATTTGGGCAGTCGGTAGTTGATAAATGTCGAGTGTGTACTGCAGTCACCAGTGAAAACACCAGAAACATTTGACTTGTATACCTCTTCTCTCCCAATTTCCCTCCCTCTCAGGACCAGACGTCCGACGCGCTCAGTTTTGACACGGTGGAGATACTACCATTCGACCCGGTCACCACCAGCTCCCATCCGCCCACCAGTTTCACGTCTTCCGGCTTGCTCGAGACGTCTCCCTTCAAGGGTAACTCCCAGAGTGTCAACAGCAGGTTGTTGGGTTTGGACACGAGTCCCATAACCACCCTCGCGAGTACGCACTACGGCCTGGAACAGTCTAAACAGCTCTTCATATGACAATGAATGATGAAATCGTCCTTACGGTCCGGCAGACGTCGGATGACTAGGGGATTTAATCATTATCGTTTCCCGTGGAAAACAACGTAAAAACAAGGAGAAATGTTCAAATGTGCCGCTGTACGTAATGAATTTTTAGTTTTATTTTTCACCGTGTGAAAGGAAGGGGGAGGGATGGGGAGAAAAATGTCTGTCTGCATGTTTGTATCATATGAAACTTGGACCTATTACCTCAGTCCTGTAGGCCTGTAGTAAATGTTCAAGTTGTTGGAGGGAGAGTTATGTTGTGGAGACGAGTAGGTAGAATGTATGGGAAATTTTAATAGTGGTGTTTTTCTTTATTTTTATGCTGCCACACAGTTTCTCTATCCCAAGAGGTTCTTTTGCTTCCTGAAATAGTAGTTTCCTCTTGTTTGTTTACAGTCGAGTCTGTTTATTTTATATTTCTTCCCAGCATATTCAATGAATCACCCTTAAGTGTTTTAGAAGCTCTAGGTATTAACATTTTCCCACATGGTCTGCTCTGATGTTCCTTCGGGTTCAAATGAAACTGGCAGGTTTACAGCAGACCTGTTCTAGTATCTGACATTCTGCCTATCAGTACTATGTCGGTGTCAGTGATGCAAGGATTTAGAATCATGGCTAAAGGTCCCATCCTAAGTGAATTAAATCTGCAACTGTGTAGATATAGAGATAGGCTATCCATGTAACGCGCCTCTTAAGTGAGACCAAGTCTTGTATTTCTTGCCAGATTGCTGCAGATGCACAATTAACGTTGCGATATGTTTGTTTTTGCTCAAATTTGCCCGCTGCTGGTCCAAGACTCGGGCATCACAAATGGACATCTAGGAATAGGTAAATCTAGGAATGTGATGCCTTGCAGTCAATATCATCCAAAAATCTTGAAGAGCAAAATTCCAGGTGGTTAAGTGGTTCTAGTTTGCTAGTCATGGGATAGTAAGTCAGCCATACGTACTCGTGAAGACAACCAACTCAGGGAAAGCACTCACAAGCGTAATCAAGAACTGTTTTTCCAAAAAGTGTCAAAAAGCCGTTGCAAAGCTTTTAAGGTTTCTTTTGTCCTTATCGTCAACACAAAATGGTTCACAACATGGTGGTTGTCCAATTCCTGTCGTAGTCAAGTGCCACAGGTGGTAGCTTGTAGCTGTTCTGGTGCTAGCTCTTAAACAGTAGCTGAGATATTGCCGTTTTGAATCTGTTAAGTCTATGTAGTCCTAATCTTCAGGGAAGAGTTACCTTTGACTGTGGCAGCAGCATTATTCATGGCCATGATGAATCACTACCAGTGATCAACATACAAATGATGATTAGAATTATTAAGATCAAAATATGTATACAATCAACAGAAAACACACGTTTTGCATTATTTGAACTTTTCCTAAGGAGTTTAGTACGGGCCACACAGTTTTGATCAAAATTTTGGGAAATGAATGACATATGAGAGTTATATTTGCCAGTTTGTTTCTTTTTTTAAGTACGTATCTACTCACTTGCCAGGGTGCAGGCCTTATTGTTCACAGACAAGGTATGCGAATTCTTTCTCCAACATTAACTTTTACCGCTGTTCATTAATTCAATTTTTTGATGCACTCATAAGCAGGGTTGTAGCTAGACAGAAAAATTGTTCACTCTGTAAAGAGAAACAAGCCCGTAGCGATTTTTTTTTCCTCGGACTCTGACAACAGGATTGGTCCTTGCAATGTTCTAGTCGTGGTCGGTATTTGCATTTTTGTACGGTTGTGGTGCTCAGTTAAAGCAGGATGTGCTGTTACTCCTGAGTTTCAAAAGCACACCAAAGTACTGGCTATGCTTCTAACAGTTGTAAAAAGCTATAGAAACTACCATACCGAGGTCTGTCTATCCAAAATAGCCTATGTTAAAAGAAAGTCTTTCGCATAGGAGTTTCGTTGTATGGTTGGGTACTTTCAGTGCCGTACATCCCTCACAGGGCCCAGTTCCGCTAATATTTACCCGAAAAAATTAAATCATTCTTCTTTCTACCGTAATGAAATTCCTCCTGAAAGAGAAGGGCATGGATGCTGTTTTACAGCCTGGTATCAAATGGAAGAGAATGAGAGAACATTAACGACAAAGGCTACTTTTCACAATCAAACAGCTCATCCTGCTTTAAGGTAGATAATTGCTTAAGCCGACCACTACAGTCACCACCTGCTGATATCAACTTTACAGTATACCTTGTCAATTTTACACTGTTTCATTATGATCAGTACTTTAGAACTGGAGGATGTCGTTACAAGTGCACCTTTTTTTCTTTCCAATCAAGCAGCCTTTCTAATTGTCGTAATTTCTTACACCAGAAAACAGTGAACTTTGGTTTCATTGAGAAAGTGGAAAATTTGTTTGAGGAGAATGTTGTGCCAGAATTGCTAACTTGTTGATGCAAGAAATGAGTTCGAAGACACCAAACTTTGAAGTAACTATTAAGACTCCTGGTGTAATGTCACATTGCCTTTGCCCGATGTCTCCTCATTAATTTCTCTGCCAAAAGAACAAACTGTTTTCATTGCTTTTGTTGAATCAACAAATTTTGTACATCCCCTCTCAATCTACAGTAATGAAGCAATAAATAACTTTACAAAAGAATTTTTTTTTCTTGACTGTTTTGGGGGACATTGTGGAAAAAAAAACAATGAAAAAAATTGACAAAAGTATAAGGAGCATTGTTCTTCAAGCTCTATATTGTGTTGAGGTCTTGAGACATGGTATTCGTAAGTTGATATACCTTTTTTGTACAGCTTTCCTATTTTCTGTTTGTGCATGGTTCGCTACTGGGGTTTGTTGTCATTCAAGGTACAGTAACATAATTTTTCAAGGGTGCCATCACCGTTAGTTTCATACACACAGATACTGTACCTATCGAACCTTTCATTTTCCTGTACATTCCTTCATCGTGTAACCACAGTTCTTCAAAGTTTCGTAAGTTAGGCTAATGTACCCGTTCATCCCCTTTGGTTTGGTATTTGTGTTGTTTTTCTTTTCTATTTTTCTGTTGTGACAAAAGAGAGAAAAGTCATTATTTTTATTTCATTTCAACATATTTGTATTAACCATGTACAAGAATGCTGCATGGCTTTTATAGGAAAAATAATATTTCAAACAGAGAGAACTTTTGAAAGTGTTGTCAGCTGACCATCCAATTTCTGATAAGTAGTATGCAAAATTTTTTTTTTTCTGTTTCCATTATGTTTAAATTACTGATGAGAGAGTTAAAAGTTTCAGGACCCAAACAATATTACAGTATTAATAAAGGAAACGTTTGTATTCATAAAGAGTGATCGCTTTAAAAGCTAACCTTTGAGAAATTTTTGAAATAACTGACATTACATTTTTTTTTTTGGCAATTCCTTTGAAAACCTTGCTTCAAGTCTTAGTGTTGTTTATAAGTGTTTTTTTTTCTTTGTGGAGTGTTTATAAGTGAAAAGTAACCCTTTGAACCTTTTTTTTTTACATGCTGACAGTGAAACACCTTTGCCATTTACACTAATTTGGGCTCCGAGACAAAAGTCATTCTAGTTAACTAAGTCAGTAGTTGAGACATCAAGTCAGTGGCAACATCTCCAGTTCGCTTTCGCTCCCATGGTCCTTTCAGTGTTAACTGACAGTTCGTGCATTTGTCAAATTATGATGGCACTCCCACATTTTTTCTCTGGATGGCAGCTGATGTAATATGGTGTATGAGTGTTTTGTCAAAATTTAAAACTTATCATGAGAGAGATTTTTTTTCTTCTTGGCACCACCGTTTCTGGATTTCCACAGCAACTGTCAGTGATATGTCATGATGTGGTGAGCCCACAGCTCTCATGGCCTGGAAAGAAATTTTATTTTCACTTTCATTGCCTGGAGAAGTAACGGAATTTCATTCAATCGGCAGATGGCCATGGAAGAGTCATGAAACTGAAACCGGGTGTCGTTTTTACAAGTTTAGAAATTGACTTCCCATTGTGATCATTGTGGTATGGTCACATAAAAGTCATGAAAAAAAAAGCCCTGGAAACATAAAATTTTATTTTCCTTAAGATATAGGAACCCTGCTGTAACCTATCATTCATGTGCATAGATATGTGGTGCAAAATGTGTACAATTCATATATTTATCTTTTGGGCAAGTATATATCAGCTGAAAGAAATCCACATGTTCATGAGTAGGATATCACATATCTGGTCTCCTTTCTTTTTTCTTCTTTTTTGGTCTTTTTTCTTAACGATGCTTTCAGGGACGATGGATTTATATTCTTGTGTTTAGTGCCTTCATCGCGATAGATTAAATGTGAATTTTTGAGTCAATATTTGTTATTTCTGTACAGTGTGTATCATAATTTGCCAAGCTGTTTGTACTCTGTGAATAAAAAGAATGACATTGTAAGTAGACAATAAAATCATGCAAAATTGTAATAAAGTTGGATTGGAGAAAAATTTCTTCCTTTTCTAAGCTGTTGAGATGTATTTGTTTTTTCTTTTCTGGAGGGCACAGTTTTGGGGCAGTTCATTATTAATTTAATGATGACATTTTCTGTGAATGCTACATACATTGACAGTGTTTCTGAATACTTAATTATGCAGGAATGGTTTTTCTTGTATGAATGCAGGAATGGTTTCTCTGGTGTGAATGCAGGAAAGGTTTTTTTCCTTTTTAGGAATCAAGATCTGTGAAAAGGCTCGCCCTGTGTTTTCTCTCCCCAACTGTGAGCTATGAAAAGCAAACCACAGATATGACAGCTACAAATGTTGAGTCCCTCACTCCTCACCCTAAGCAGCAAGCTTCAATTTGGGTTAGGGGTGAGCATACTTATGCATTGGTTCTGCTCTTTGCCAGCAGATTCAAGGTAATTCATGCGCAGGTCACCGTGACAGGTGCAAAGTGTTTCCATCCACACATGGTTTTTATATGTTCACAAGGATATGCCACACAATTCATTTCTTAGGCATGCTGTGTTTAGAGGCTAGAAGTACTGGTTGAAAAACAAATGGAACTGTCTGGGGGGATGAGTATCGGCCTTTAATGTAAGTAAAGGACTTGAGTCCTTGACATAGCCTCAGAGGACGTAAGTCCTTAAAGAGGGCTCATTGAGTTGTTTTGTGAAATTCACTCAATTTTTCTAAACCGGTCAAGTTTCCTTCACATACTAATGACAAACAGTCAAACTAAAAGGATCCCAAAGTTTTACATACGTTGGAACATTAATGAGTGAGTAACCAACGATTAAATTTGGTTTTTGAAACTTTGTGACCAGACATTTTCACATTAGTACATTTACGTGCACACAATCAGAGCAAGTAATGGTCCAAAATTCAAAAAAATTGACAGTTTTCATTCAATTATTGGATGTGAAACTTGATTAATTATGCTAATTGTGAGTATTGTCGTGTGTTTGCATACTTCAAAATCACCGCAATCTTTACTGATATCAACTGAATGAGCCCCTTTAAGGAGAAGGTTCTCAATATTACAGTAAATTGTTTCTCAACATGCCAATCGAACAGTTCTTTGGTGTAAAAAAGTGATCACCTCCCAATGCCTGTTAGCAGTGTGGCACTTTCCCCGGCCATAGAACACAATGCTTCATTATCATCTTGTACTTTACTTGACAAATATCCCAACCACTGCACATTTTGAACTTGACCCAACCGTTCACCCGAGAGTTGGAAGGACGTGGAGAATTAATTTCACATGAGCTGTGGCAGTACTCCAATATGACCTCAAAAGAAAAAAAAAAGGCATCTCTGGTTTATCATATTACCAGTAGACAGTACAGAAGACCTAGAATGTGCAACATCAAGAGAAAGGTTTTTCCGACTGTTATTGGAACACACAAAAGCGTAGCCCCTCCCTGTTTTTCCCTGACCCCCCTCACAAAAAAGAAGTCTAGCTTTGTTAAAAATTTATTAAAACCAATCAACACTATTGCTACTTGTCAAGGTGCAACAAATTACCACAAAATGAAAACATAGCATGAGGGAAGGTTACTGTATATTAGCTGCAAAATACTGGTAATCATTTTTGTCGGGCCCTTCATTCTCTGATCATTGAAGAGCTATAATCTTTCTTTTGACGTAGATTGTATGGGACGAATGATTTTCAAGACTCTTGGATGGCATAAATGTAAAAGCAATACTATGAAGCGAAATTTTTTTGTGTGTGTTTTTCTATGGGAAAAACAAAAGAAGAGATGAACACTTTCTGCCAAATGCGAACCAAAACACACTGTACTGTAGTAAGCAAAAAGTGTTGATCTATTATTCAATGGGTGGGCCAACTGCTACACACCAGCTACTCAACTGCTACAACGTAACTGAGCCAGCCACTCTTGTGACCTTGCTGTAAAGATTAGCATAGGCAGGTTTGTAAACAAAATGTTTAATACGACTACAATAACACACACACACAATCAGAAAAGTGTTTAGAATGGAAGCTACAGTATGGTAGTTGTGTCCAAATTCAACTAAGCAATTTCAGCTAGAATAATTGCTGACAAGCCGAATCCGACTTTCACTTTTTGTGAGAAATTCACTGGATTATATATAATTACTGTATGAATCACTAAAATAGTAATTCAAGCAAAGGTCAAGGCTAAAATCCAGCACACATGATGAAGTTAATACAGTACAAGTACAGAAACTATGCTAACATTTTATGTTAAGCATTTAAATTTTAAGAAAATAAGCATAATTGACCAGTAGTGATCTCCTATTATCATTCTAACACTAAATTCAAACCAGTATGTACGGAATGTACCATGCAGTGAACTGAATATTCAAAATAATTTCACATATTATCATAGTAATCTACCATACTTGCCCTTCATAGCCTGTACTTATTCACACACTTCATATATGCACGTATAATGACTCACAAGGCAAACTATCTATGTCGTATGATGCTCAGTGTTGGAGTATTTGTTGAGAATTAACCAAATTTGGGTCTACACAGCCATTTAGGTTTAGCCTGATGACAAACTATGGTTGAAGCTGAGAGTCAGGCAATTGAGATTGGACAAATTGTACGTGTATTTGATTTTGGGAAGATTTACGCCACTTATTCTAAATTACAGACCTAGTGCCTTCATATCATATATACTTCACAGTAATTATCATTTTGTGAAATAAGAACCATTTGGTTTCAAAATTGCAGATATTTCAACTATTACAGTGTAAGTACTTACATTATGTTCTGCTTTAAATTAAAAACACATAAACACCCACTTTCTGAGCAGGCCTTCTTCCCAATCAACCCAAAGTACATCACAAGCAAACCCCACCCTCCCACCATTGTCACTATCAAAGCAACGCAAAATCTAAAAAACCACACAGCACACAACAACAAAGTAACAAACCAATTACCAGAGCATGGGTAAAAACAGACTACCTCTACATACCCTTCCCCCCATCTCCCCTCAGAAAGCAGTGGAAAACTCTGCTCCAAGAAGACTCAGATTTCATCACTTGAGGTACTGTAGAGTAGATCTTACAGTAGATTCAAGAACATTTGAACAGTTTCCAAATCATACAGTGTATCAATACAATAGCCCTCTATGCTAACTCCTTTAAAAAGGACTCTATGCTATAGACTTCACTTTACTCGAGGTTACCACCCGTCCAGATTCATCAGGGATTGTTCCACTTTTTTAAGCAAAAATGAGAATCCCGACCAGTGGTTACTGTAGACAAATCACAAACACTGGTCTACTGTAGCTGTTCTGTCTTGTGTTCATTTTTTTTTTTTTTTTGTGCAGTAAAACCTTCATTTCTTGCATTTAAATACCTCATTTGCATTCATAACAAACTGACCACTACAACATGACCACTTCCCTTCAGCAACATGATTTTCAATCCACTGTTTAACGACTACCGTAGCAAAGGGAGCCTCTTCTAGATTAGCCTCCATCTGTTATGTCCCACTTTCCACTATGAGGAGAAATATATAGTAACCCTTATTTTCTCCCACATTACAGTCCTTGCCTTGCCTGCACACATGATACACCAACGATAGGGTGCTGGTAGAGCCTAGAGCAAGGACCGTAACACACAGGTACTGCAGGTTCCATGGTAAACCCAGCCCACTGTTCAAGGACTACAGCATCCTGCAGAGTTTGCAAACATTGCAATCTGATGGACAAGAAGTAATGGCTAGGACAAATTAAACGGAAGCAGCAAAGGCACACCAATAAGTCGTTTACGCTGGAGCCAGTCTTGGTCATCCCTGGTGTCAAGTCACACTACATCATCCCACAGTTGACAGCCCTGTGACATCACATCGTTACACACATGCCAGTCTTGTTGAATTTATCTTGACTTTTGATGACATTCTATGCACAAGTTACAACACAGTTGTCTGTTCTGATGGTCATAATCCATACTTATTACTGGCCTAAACGTTTGAACAATGCACTCCTGTTATAAAATCTTGTGAAGTTCTTCATCTTTTGAGAAATGGTGATACTGGATGCCTTCATCCAGTATGACATTATTTCATATACATGCAGCATGATCAAACTCTCAAGGAATTAGCTGTAAACTTTCCAGACTTGGGATGACTTCTACTGTAAATAAAAACTACCACTCCTTGCATCAGGCTTGCAGATTGTCTATCGAAAAGAGTGGCCTAATCTGATGTGGGTCTGATCCCCGATGAGACAAGCATATTTTCACTGTTCAGGCCGCTACTGGTAAGCAATCAACTATTGATTCCATCTATTCAGTTCGATTTATTTTTCTGAAGTCACCCTCACAAGTAAAGTCTCTCTCATTCGCTTTTTAATAGTCCTAGCCTTTACCTATGTTTGCTGGCCTAACTCGTAGTCGTACGTTCCAATTATGGTTTTTTTAATTTCACCATTGGCTTCACAAGCTAACATAATAACTTTCACTTTTACAAATAAAATACTCTGTCAGCCAACGCTGGTCCAGGAAGTAGGTGAGCGCACTCTCTAGGACGTTGCTCCAAGACTAGCCTCTCCTCTTGATTCCAGTGTCCATTTACGACAGGAGTTCCATCCACAGATGGTGACCTAACGCTAGGCCCACTGTTACTAGGCCTGGTTTCTTGGTTACTAGTACTACTAGTCCCGGTTACTTGGTCGGAGATCTCCAGTGTAACCATAGGCATAGAAGAACTTGTCTCCTCTGCTAAATTACGGTCTTGGTTAAGTGGCTCCCTTGGTATGTTCTCCATTTGGCTTGCGTTGGAAAAATTTTCACGTTCTGGCGTCTCGGAGTGCACATTGTTGACATCCACTTTGCAATTTGCGAGGGTTTCGTTCCGCCTGCTTACAGTAGTACTCAGTTGATACAGTAGTGTAAAGTATAGTTAACGGTCATATTTGTTAGCTGTTTTATCGATCGATACGGTACTCAGCGTGCAGAATAAGAAGTGCGCAGTCTTGTACAACTTCAAGGAACTCATGCTTAAAATGAATGTTTGAGTCAATGCCATAGAAAAGAGTTCTTTGAGCAATGAATGCCTATTACGTAACAAAAAGCCTCGTGACTGCTGGAAAGCTACCACCAAACCGTTACGTACAAAGAAATGTTATCTGGTATTAGTTACTGGTAGCTACTATACGTTACAGCGTCCGTAAATAGCTCCATGGTTACAGTAATTCAACTCCCCGATTCCACCACTTATTTGCCAAGCTTGTGTGGGAAGCCATTTTACCATTTATTCAAGAATTTCAGAAATCTCTAATTGAATTTCAGATATCTTCAATTCATTACAGATATCTAGCAATAATTGCAGCTATCCTGAAACAATTTGAGATATCTCGAAATACCAAATAATTTTAGATATCTAAAGTTCTACTTACAGATAGGCCTATCTGCAATATAATTTCACATATATCTAACATTCAATTTCAGATACCTAAAATTCAATTTCAGATATCCTCTTAAATTCTAATTCAGATAACTAAAATTCGGTTTCAGATATTTCGAATTGAATTTTGGATATCTCTAATTAAATTTAAGATATATGCAATTGGCTGTAATGCATCACCCCAGACAGTTCCAATTCTCCCATCCACCTACCTCTAGTCCCTCCCTCGGCCTGTCTTACATTCCTCCACATGTGTAATCAAAACAATGGATCCCTGTGTACGCTGTGTAATACGAGCTGCTCTGCATCTTTAGAATTTGCTGGCAATCTAAGAGTACTGTAACTTAAAACCAGTTGAGAATTTTCCTTTCAGGGAGGTAAAAATAGAGCTTAGGGTGATGCAATACAGCCTTTAAGATATATTATATTGCATTTTGGATATCTGAAATTGAATTAGAGACATCTGAAATTTAATTTTAGATATCGGAATTGCAGCTCACACCTTGTTTTATTTATGAATTTCTTCTGCTACATGTTGGCTAGGCCGAAGAAATAGTCCTTAGGTACCCAGGCCCGTGTGCAGCTTTTTCGGGGGGGGGGTTCGATTTTACCACAAGTGGAACATTGTACCCAACAATTATGACCAACAAATTAAAACTCATTGTTATGTTGCTAACGTATAGGCCTACTATCATAGGCTGAGCGGAACTTCAGATCTTGTAAGGGGGTTCGTCCGAACCCCCTGGATACGGGCCTGGGTAACGTGCATTGATGGAAGTTAGTACGACTTCGCGAGGCACTTCTATACATCTACACCACGTGTCTCGCATTTTATCTGATACTGTAGACGTGTGGTTGCTTGGACGCGATCAAGCACATTGTGCAAGGGGCTGACATGTCCGCATACGTAGCTTGGGGCATGTACTACACCTCTACGCCTAGTACAGTAGCTCACGGGACAATATTGTAGGCCCATACTGTACGGTATACGTATACAGTATTATAGTCACAGCAGCCTACTTCACACATGGTTATGCAGCTTTCCACTTTTGTGTCTTTTCATAGTTCATGAAGAGGAATTTCATATATCTAAAATTCTATTTCAACTATTTGAATTGAATTTCAAATATCTTAGATTCAACTTCAGATACCTAAATTCAATTTTAGATGTCTCTATTTCAATTTTAGATACCTCTAATTCAAATACAGACATCTCTAATTCAATTTCACATCTCAATTGGATTTCAGATATCTCTAGTTAAATTTAAGATATCTAAAATAGACTTTCAGGTATCTGTAGTTAAATTCCAGATATTAAATTCAATTTCAGATACCTCCAATTCAGCTTTAGATATCTTCAACAACAGCCAATTAGAATTATCTGAAATTCCTGATTAAATGTTAAAATAGCTTTCCATAAGCCCGCACAGTACATGGACAATAGGGGTGAACAAACTGTTTGAATTCTCAGACTGTGGCCAGCCATTTGAAAGGCCCATGCATATCACTTCCAAGATGAGTTTAATGTACGCCTCCTGCGGGTTGGGTGTATCTCAGCAATGCCATGATAATATTTGCGACGGGGTATCCTATTACTCCTAGAGTCCTAGGTAATATTTTATCAGTTATTCCCAAACAATTTGACCCTTCACGTAGTCTGTGTTCGAGTAATCTGGCGTTGGTCATTTCAACAAAGGAGTTTTGACGATAGAAGGTAGCTACAACTATGATGGGGAACTAAGAAATTCAAAAATGAACTAAGAACTTCATCAAATATCCACAAGGGAAAATGCACTTCTGCAGTGAAACAAAAAAGTTGCTACAAAATACAGAACAGTACTACAAGATGCAACACAAAAAGGAGATGAAAGTTACACACACAAATAAAGCCTAGAAAAAAGTAAGCACGGCAAAGTAAAACATAAAAACAACATAAAATAGGGATTGAAGTCAATTTACGAAAAGAACATTTTGTTCATTTACAGGTGTAAGTGGCGAGGACAAGGAAAAAAATCACATAAAGTACACCAGTGGCGTACCCAGGAATTTGTGGAGGGGGAGGCCGTAGCCTCTGCCGGAATTACTGCAATTGAAAGATTCGAGCGTAGCGGGACGATCGGTTGGTGCGGAGCGTACAAGAAAGTTTTTGCTAGGGGGAGGGGCATGCTTTCCCCGGAAAATTGTGAAATTTGCAGATCTCCTGCAATCTGGAGCATTTAAGAAGACCTTAAAAGACCTTCCAAGGGGAGGGGGTGCAAACTTGTGAAGACTATCTAAGCGGAGCGCCACCATCGGTCGGCGGGGAGCGTACAAGAACATTTTGGGTTTTACAAACCCCCCAGATGGCCGGAAATAGTCCTTCCCAAGTTTTTTCAGCTGCATGAACCCAGCCTTATTTCTGATATTTTCAGCAAGATATGCAGTATTTAAAAAAAATGGGGAAATGTGAGGGGGCCATGGCCCAATGCCCCCCCCCCCCCCCCCCGTGTACGCTAGTGAAGTACACTATCTCAAATATTTTGACTTAATATCTCAAAATTTCGACTTTTCTCAAACTTTTGACATAAAATCTCCAAATTTCAACTTTACTCTTCAAAATTTCAAAATTATTTCGAAATTTTTTACTTGCGCTGTCCCAAAATTTCCACATAGGACCTCGATATATTGACTACGGCCTATTTCTTTTTCAAAATTTTGAATAAAACATCTGGAAATTTCAACTCATTATCTTGAAAGTGATCATTTCCAGAAGTCAAAATTTTGGGACAAAATTCCTAGATAATTGGTGGAAATTTCAAGATCATACAGACCTTTTTCCACTTTCTTTTTCTTGAACTCTCTATATTAACTCTGAAATCCCTAAAGCCTGTGAGGTTTTTTGCATATCTGTGGCCGCTGAAAAATTAAGTCTTGGGACTTCTTAAAACAGAAAGCTGAATGCAAAACTGTTAGTATACATGCACAGTCTGTCAGGCCACTATACTTTAAGCTGAGACGGGCTATCAGGTAAGGAGGCGAGGGGAGGGGGGGGGGTAAGAGGTTCTGACCGGGGAAATGCCCCATTCTCTGTCACACTACTGCCACTGTGACTGATACCTGGACACTCCAATCGAAGTGCTGAGTGCCAGAAAATGTAGGCCTACCAAAATTAATGGGGCCAAGCTTTGAAAGCCTGTAGCAGCACATATGAGAACTTACAATTAATCTATTCATTCCTTGAATTGCTGCTAGGGGTACCTGAGAGAAGGGTGAAAATTTGGAGGGGACAGGGGAATTGGGTAAAAAAAATATGGTTTCATACCACTATGCTTCAACCCTTCAGAGTACAGGAGGGTCAATGTTTTGCTATTTGCTATGTCGAAATATACATGTGCATACAGTATATATTTTTTTATACCTGATTTTCTGGCAGTGAGGGCGGGGAGTCTGAGTTTTCTTGGTTTTGGGGTTTACGGATCTCAGCTCTCTATGGGTATGAGGACATTATCCGTTCTGACCAGTTTCTCACTTAACTAAATGTTATGTCCTTTCAAAGCATCAGTACTTTTTTACAGGTTGAAAGGCAAGTCTGCAGAGTATAGGACCAGAAACAAACAAAAACTAGAGTACCACTGGTGCAGAGGCTCATACCTCAATATCCTGAAGGTAACGTTTATGTACCATTACGTCAAATCATAGGTACCACTGAGTACTATCATTATACCAAATCATCAACATTGTGCAACAGAATCTGTAGGACTGCACATTTTCAGAATTCATAGAGTCCCAACAGTGCAGAAGTTTGATCTTTGTCAATAAATGAAAGTTGTGAAAATTTTGAGGGGTACTACCAAGTAACAATGCTTATAATTAGCATCACTATTCACATCCAATAATGAAGAAAACTGTCAATTTTTATTAATTATTTTTATTGGTTTGTACGGGCCATGGGTATATGAATTGTACTAATGTGGAAAAGTGAATGGTCCCCAGTTTTCCAAAACTAATTTAAATCATTAGCTACTCACTCATTAGTGGTCATTTATATGTGACTCATAATGGGGCCCTCTTAGTTGAATATTGATCACTTACTAGAAACTTGACACAAAAGTGATATGCTTGTGAAGACTAACTGAAGTTCATGAGACAACTCAAAGTGCCCCTGTAAGTCCATATACTGGTCAACATCCCTGAGGGCAATACAGAGTTTCAGTTAGCATACCAACTGACGCTATCCAATTACTCAATTATCATTCATGCACAATAGGGATATTTGAGATGTGTATGACAGTTCAAAGGGGCACTTTAACAGAAGAAGGAGAAGAAATCTGCAGAATTTCATAAAATGGGCCATACAGTCCTCATGGAACCATAGACTACCAATTCATGAACACCTTAAGATAACCACTAGCAGAGTATCATTATGAAAAACCATCAACATTGCACAAGAGAATATGTAGGAGAAGAAAAACTTTGAAGAATTTCCTAAAATGGACCATAGGGCCCACACGGGACCTTAGACTGAAACTTTTTTTACACCCCACATGAACTATCACCCAAGGATTATTGTGGCCAAGTCAAATATAAATCCATGGATGCATGTGTAAGAATTTCACATAATGGGCCATTGGGCCCACATGGAGTCTTGGACTACCAATTCCTGAACACCCTAAAGGGACCAATAACTGAGCATTATTGTGCCAAACCATCAACATTGTACAATATAATCTGTAGGAGGAGAAGCATTTGTAGAATTTCATAAAGTGGGCCATAGGACCCACATGGGAACTCGGACCAAAAATTTTTTAACACCCCAAATGGTCCACCACCTATGGAACATTGTGTCTAAGTTTCATGCAAATGCATGAAAGCATGACCCAGGAGAAGCATTTTGAACAATTGTGAACAGACAGATAGACAGACAGGCAGATAGACAGACAGAGAGTCAGGTAGGCAGACAGACAGATAGATAAATAGATAGATAGTGACGCCACACCATTACGATAGCTCACACCAGCTAGCTGGTATGAGCTAAAAAACCTAGACCTTACCTTGTTCTTTTCATCTCCATTAAAGACAGAGGCAGTTTTATGTTAAAAAAGAAGCACTTTCTTTATTTAGAATCATCCAGTAAGAGGCTGATGCGTTATTAATACATCCCATGAGTTTCCAAGCTAGTCCGATTGGTTGAAGGCACACCCTTTTGCCAATCTATAGCCCACATGACTGAAGTTTCACAAAATTGCTACCAGTCGACCTTGAACCACCAATTCCTGAAGGCACAATTGACAACATATTACAAACAATCAAAACAGTACAAGACAATCTGTGGAAGGTAAAGCATTCTACCGATTTCACAAGACCTATGACCAAACATTCCTGAACATGCCGAAAGGCCCACTGTACAAGGGACGTTGTGTCACAGCTTCAAACAAACATGAAAGAATGGGGGAGTTACAGTGGAAGTATCAAATTGTGGACGGATATCTCATGCATGGACGGGCTCCAAATATGATGTCACAAGCGTCTTGTAGAGAAAAAAGTTTTTTAAAGAGGAACTTTCAACTGCGAAATTTAAAAACTTCTGACTGCATAATATCGAATGACATCAAAAGTATAATCACATCCAAATTACGGATATCAATCTGTCCAAACATTTAGTAAAAGACTGCATTTTTTTTAAGACGTTTAGTCTACATGTGCTGGCCTTTGTGAATGAACCTGACATACAGTACACTCTTTTGAACGTTCTGATTAATCCACATTGTTGGCTCTAGTCCTTATTGCATATAATCCACGGATCAGTTTTCATGATGTTAACCATCTCCCGTCTATGAGAAAATGAGTATTAAACTATTGCCTCCACATTGCAAAGCTACCAAATGGCATAAAAAATAGCAGCCCTGTCTGTGAATCCGTCAGTTCTCTGTTTTGGTAGATTTAGGGTGGAATTGTTGAAGGAGAAACTGTAGCAAACTTAAACAACATAGTTTGACAATTTCACCTCTATGCAGACTAACTCCAGCAGAGTCACCCAAATACTAACGGTGACCCTGTGATCATCACTATCGCCATCGATGTAATGTCATAATGACAATCACTACATGCCTGTGGCATTTACTTAGGGTTGCCGCCATATTTCTCTGAGCTGAAAGTGGGATATAACTTTTGGAGATTGATCCGAGGAGAAGGGTTTCCCTTTCTAACTCCCTAAAAAATGGTCAGGGTCTACTGTAGGCTATGTTGCTGGAGGTAGGTGCTCACTATGCCATGCCGGTAAGGTACGGTATTAAAGTTAACGCAAACTGATGTTTACTGCAGTGCAAAAATCATGCAAAATAGAGGCCAACAGCTACACATAAATTCATTTTTGAGAAAATTGGGCCCATTTGTCTCACTGGTCGGGGCACTTTCTTTTCTTTAAAAAAGGAAAAAAACATCCCGACTAATCAGAACGGCTGGTAAACCTACATTAACTGTATTTAAAGTTTCTTTGGGTGTGTTTATGAAAGAGTGTTACTTAATGCAGAGAAAAAAAATTTAACGTCAGCAGAAGAATTTGGGGTTACAACTTGTTTAATATTTATATACATTTTTACATTTTCAACAGCTGTGTTTACATCAGTGGCTCTTACAGTATATCTTAGCACATGATTAGAATTAGGCACCTCTAAATGGCATGTACAGAATTAAACTATCACAAGGCTAGAATTGAATAGCTTGATGCAGCCAGTAAACCTACATTAACTATATTTAAAGTTTCTATGGCTGTGTGTTCATGAAAGAGTGTTAATACAGAGAAAAAAATATTTAAGGCAGCAGAAGAATTTGAGGTTACAACTTGTTTAATATTTATATACATTTTTACATTTTCAACAGATAGGTTTACATTAGCCTCTATCACAGTATGTCTTAGCACGATTGGAATAAGGTACCTTTGAATAAGGCACCGTCAAATGGCATGTACAGAATTAAATTATCACAAGGGTAGAATTGAATTGCTTGATTTAGCCAGTTGCGGGACAGGGTGCATTACCAAAAGTACTACATAGATCTATATCATGCGCATGCAGTTTGTACATGCAGGTTACACAATGTAATGTGAGTGCAGGTCAACTATACTCTTTTACAGGGATAACAAGCTTCATGTTCTGTTTATCATACCTTGTATGTAACAGATTATGATGTGACACAAATAGATTAAACTTAAGAATTCTGATTTTACCTGAGGAACTTTGACTAAGGGAACCTATTCCATCCTAAAAGCATTTTGATGGATCAAAACAGGGTAGGAGGCTAACATCAAAGTATTCATAATTTTGTAAAAAACTTTGCTCCAGAATCTCCTCCATCTTATCCACTGTTAGTCATGGGAATTGGTGTTTGTTTCTTGACAGGTATCAAATTTTTAGTTCTTGAGATGCTGACCTTTTCACAGTTTGATCAATTATGACCTACAACAAATACTATAAGGTTCTTGTATTCATCACTGTGATTCAACACATTATTTTATATGAGATCACCATATCAGTATACCACCTTATGTGTACTATGTCCTACAGTGTGACCTCTGTTAACTTCAAATGAAACTTGAACTTAACAACAAGATACACAGAGGTTCTCAATGGTCAATATGATTGATCTACATACTAAATATGATATCAGTCCAAGCTGCCTTCCTTGAGAATTTACAAGCAGCAAGGTATCAAGGTATCACCATCCTGATTACAAATGTTATAATTGTGCATAGATACATGTCTGCGATGCTCAGTAAAGAACAGCACTTGTTGTGTCTTCAGTGCATGCATACCATCTGGTCAGATGGAAGCTAACCAGTTGCATTTGGTATGATGCATTCACTGTCTGTCTGACTGGTATATATAATACATGCAAATTCTACACCTGCTACTGAACAACCGCTGCCTCACAAGAGGTAGCCATCAAATACAATGTTGTGCATAGTTGAGAAAATCTGAAAAATTTTGAGAAAGTATGTATTCCACCAGGATTCAAACATTGCACGTTGTAGTGTGGTTTCTTTACCCACTGACTTGGGAGACCCTCATTGTGTTACTCCATGTTCAGAGAAATGAATGCTGTGTAAAGCTTTATTTACCGCTAAGACTACCACAGATCTAGATGTCTGCGTAACACCATAACAACAGCTTGGACAGTCCATCCCTTGACACGCTAAACAGGGTGCTACATTTCCTCTGGTGCAGATCAGCCTCTTCAATACACCACACCAAATACTGACACAAACTTTGTAGTAGTATGTGTTAACACTCGTTGATTTTAATAAAGTTTCTCATAAATTTATTGTATCGCTATCTGAATCTCACAGTCACTATCTGTGCGTTGTCTTCTGCCGTGGTGTCGTACTTCTTTAATCTCTGTTCCTCTGCTCTCGGGACCTTCGACCAATCAAAGTGAGAGTACTGCATCAACGAGCGTCTGTCTGCCCGGCCGGGGAGCTCGTTCGGGTCTTCTTTCTCGAACCTGCGAGGCGAGACGAGACAAGAGGAAGCCATTAGCACCATTATTCTCATCATCATCACCTACAATACCACAGAAGGAATAGCATTTCAGTTTATAATTGTAAGCATGTTTAAAGTAAATTGATACATCGCTCACAGCCTCATTCTACCAAACAATGTACCTCTTACATATTAATGCATGATGCATTCATATTGCCAATTTGTTGAGAGATAAAAGCCAGACCTTTTTTGGTCATTTTACAAAGATACATGCCCTATCGGATTCTGCGAACTGGAGGACACGCTCCACAGCACTGTGGCGAGAAAAACAAATTTTGCAAAATGCTCAGGACTTGATGTGATTACAAAATTTGGCCTGGATATGTTGTGAACTGAGCAATATGATTATAGAAGACACAAATCATATGTGACGGTGGGACATAGCACGAGACTGAGATACTTTATTGAAACATCGAGACGAAAGGTTTAGTCAATTATTAAGTGCATTATGGGAATATTTTAACTATAATCTCATCTCTCTGCAATGGGATGAGCATCCTGAAAATTATTTGGTGTCTCCATGCAGCCTGACAGGCTCCTGGATAATCACAGTATCAACGTCAACGTAACTATAGACACTGAAAGACAATGTCTCCTGGAACAGCGATCGAAACTGGTCGGCCATTAGAAGGTGAGATGGGATGTGGCTCTAGGCATCGAGAGGTCGGACAACCATGCTCGAAAACTACCGTCAATTTGCTGCAGACTCAACGTTATCTCACTGAGATCAGTGGCATGTGTACATTTCTGGTACACCAAAGACTGACTCATTTCACAAACAAAGGAGTTTTCCAGCGTTCTTCGAACTGCTATAGGACTAAGAAACCTACCAGTACATTACACTTCATGAGTTTGATAGTTAAGTCAACACATTTATCCTTCCTACAAACTGTCTTCCAAAATGAACTCTCAAAAAAAACCCTCTCAGATCTAAAGATCTGATCATGTGACGTACTCTATTCGGAGACGAGTATTACGAACAGAACTCGACAATTCCTGTCAACATGGTTGCCATGGTGATTACAACTCCAATCTTGGTGGCCAAAAATTAAGAAATCAATTGCCGGACATTAAACAATCTACGATTCATGTGGCGACCAAAGTTAAGGCTGTCTGGAAAGGAATGACAATTCAAAATACTTTGGTGGTCCAGAATTATTCCCATCCTGAACTGAGTCACAACAAACTGTGAAGACAATGTTCCTTGTCAGTTCTCTTACTTCATATCATCAATATTCACATCAGTTCATCACCTGATAATACTAGCTGTGTGAATTTTTCTTGGCTGCTCCTGTGTCTTAAAGTCAACTATTATCAGTCTGTTAGGACTTTGACAGGCAGTAATTGTCTGCATACACCTGTTTTTTTTTTTTTTTTTAAAGACTTGTGCATGGAACACAGAAATATGAGACCTATTTATTCCTTTTTCACCTGAAAAGGGACTTGTTAATCTCGCCAGTACATTGGCAAGTTTCACGACCAACTATGCAAAAAAAATTGAAAATGGTAGCCAAGAATACCTGGTACTGGCGACCGGGCAAGGAGCCAACATAATCGTCAAGCACTGATTATGAATAGTCCAAACTCCCTACGAGTAGTTGGGACAAACATTACGCTGAGCTAAATAACTGGGATAATGTTCATGTAGTAATTCAGACTCTAGCAACAGAATAACAATTTTCATATAGGTGTCACTCACTGGCATAGTAAGGTTTTTCTCTGGGGGAAGGAATTTTCCCAAAACTTGTCATGGTCACACATTTTTCAGCTTGATCTTGAAAGAGAGGGTGACACCAGGCAGGGTAATTAGCTGGTCTGAACATACACGAGTGTCACTTCTGCTATGATGGAACTGTGGGGGAGTGGTCTAAGAGGAGCGAGTGGGAAAAATTTTGTTAAGGTGAACTTGATGCAAAATTGCACCGTAATTGGTGCTACACAGGAACTCAATATATCTCCTGTGATTCACAGCCAAATGGCAATTGTATGTGCCAGGGGCAAACCCTGTCACCTCACCAGGCCCATGACAAAAGACTCACATGAACACACCAAAACAACCACTACACAGAGAAAAAAAACCTCCCTGCAAACACAACCCTTGCCCACTGGAAAGTGGAACCTGAGAGGTGACGAGAGTACACTTCAATATGAAGACTTATTTAGGTTGAGCCTCATATCAACAAGGATGACCTTGCTGCCACAGGGGTAAGCAGAAGACCACACCTTAACTTACGCTGACTATTGTTCAACCATCCTCATTATTTCTAGATAGTTTCAGTTAATGTCAAAAGGTTGATGTGAATCTGCAAAAGTAGACACAGCACAATTACTAAGCTGGAAGAATGAAGGCCGTACCTGTATAACTAAGAGAGTTCCGTTCAAAAGTTCAAATTTTATTTGTAATTATAGAGACAATGGCAATATATGTGGCCTATTTAAAAGTTTAAGAAGGGTGAACATGTGAAACTTCCACACTACCATAACTTGTGCTTATAGTCATCCTAAAAGAGCCCTCATCAGCAGCCACTGAAACCATCGAGGGGTCTGATTTACAATGGTTCTCCAAATCCAACTGCAAAATTTCTTGACGAAAGAAATTAATTAGCTTCAAAGTTCACACAGGTTATCGGCCGAAATATCGTAAACCTCAATTTCCTCACAAACTTGTGATCGCTGATCACGTCGATCGATCTCAAACGGCCAAGGGTTCTTTGATCTCTCAACCATGCCTGTGGTGGAGGTCTACTGCAGATTTGCCTTTATGCATCCTCTGTGTCAAAGGTTTCTCATTCCTATGATCCTAAGATCCACAATGCGATCTAACATAAAGCATTTCCTTGATCGATGAGTAACAGTGAGGGATGTCACCACTGGTCAATTACTTGCAGATACCACAAGGAGAGTGGCGCCAGAAACGGACGACAGGCTGGAAAGTCTACTATCAGCACTACTTGAAAAGGAGAATTAGCGTTTCATTTTCCACATCTTTGCCAGCAGAACGCCTCACCCCAATATGATAATACTATGAAAGCATATCTGTGTTTGAAGCGGCGATGTCACAGGATGCTCGGCGATGTCACGGGATGCTCTGGCGATGTCACGGGATGCTCAGGCGATGTCACGGGATGCTCAGGCGATGTAACAGGATGCTCCATTGTGGAACTACTACCCCGATCCAAAGTTTCAGCATCGTACACTGTAGGTGTAGCACACTTTGGCATGTATGCCTAAGATTACTTTATTGCCTGTACATACAATACATACTGTTATGTTAATGTTCAAAGCAAAAGGTGTACTTTTGGACAATGGACAGGTGTACCTGATGGATAATGGACGGCTGTTACCTAGGTCTGACTTTTGGACCCAGAAGTTGCCAACACCTAAAATATATGACCGGTTAATAGTATGCAACAAAATTTACAACATCCTCACTAATGAAAAGTAAAATTTCTCTTGACGGTATCATATAAACAAGAGCTTACCTGCAAAACACCTTAACGACTTTATGCAGTGCTATCAGTCACGGTCTAAATTCTCCTTCCTCTGACAATTCCCCCCCCCCCCAAAAAAAAAAAATTCCCTCTTGGACAACCTCCCTTGACCTTCCCACCCAACCGATTCCCAACCCAGAGAATTCCACCTGGGGCAACTCAGTCCAGACAATTACCTAAGGAAAAGGTGTAGGGTTTAAGGAAAGGCTTAGGGGATTTGTCCGGGGTAAAATTGTCCTGGAACCGGAAGATTGATGGAAATGTCTAATCATCTCTGACAAGAAAAATTCACAGTAAGATGTAATAATTCCTGAAGGAGTGATTCAAGATACCTAATCCTGATCACTACTTCAAGACAAAATAATTGATAATATTAATATTGATATTAATAATAACAACATTGATATTGCTGATACTGATATGATATTGATAATAATATTAATATTGATAATAATGATTTATACCTATTCAGTTTCTCAAGGTCTCTCAAAGGAGGCGATACCTGCAAGGGGGTATCTTTAGCTTGTTGAGGGGGTCCACTTTCCCATCTCCTTCCAAAAGCTATCGTGTCCAGCAGAGTCCGTCTCTCCTGGTGATACAGTCGTAATGCAGCATCTCGCTCTGACTTCTTCACCTCTGCAAATAATTCGGAATTCGAACTCAATCAAAACGCACAAATGCATTGCCATATCGGTGATGTAACTGGAATATTTTGTACGAGATATTCCATAGTGTGAGGATGTGAAACATGCTTGGTCTTTGCAATATCACAGGTTTTGGCAAACCAAGTGAGAAGTAACAACCACTGTATATGCACAGCAACAACCACTATAAATACACAATGACAGCCACTTATACAGAAAACAATGGCTTGAGCTGACCTACAATGATAAGAGATGGTATTATGTTCTCAACATGCATGCCTGTACACAAAATAAGAGATATATCAAAGTTTCACATGTGGAGACTTCATGTGTTCGTGGTTTTCAAAGATGGACCCTTGCTGACTCAAATGGCCCCCACCACATGCAATAGGGGTCTGCTAATCAGTGTGGTTCACCCAAATACCAAATATGTCCAAGCTTTCCCTCTTGAAATACCGTGTTTACAATTTTTACCTCTTGAACAATGTTTATCCAAAATGATGTTTGACCTTAACCCAAAACAATTGAAGGTTCTTGCATTGAATGTAGTACAGCTACATATCAAATATCAGATCTGTCCACGTTTGCTGCTTGCGACATCATGTTTACAAGGTTTTTATTACGTGACCCCTGATGACCTTAAATGACTTTTGACCTACACTAAAAACATTACACTATGCAATGCTCCTACGTATCTCATACCAGATCTCATACCAGATATTGTGTTTACAATGTTCTCACTTTTGACAAATATTGACCTCAAGTGACCTATGAACTCCATCAGAAGTGACACTTATAATTTAAGGAAACTTGCAAATTCAAACATTTAATTTGAATTGATCTGGGAACAGGTTATCATTCCCTAAATACATGTTTGGACCAAGAAACTGTGACATGACTAATCCCAACTACATTGAAAGTGTTGTTTGTTTGTTTGTTTGTTTGTTTGTTTGTTTGTTTGTTTGTTTGTTTGTTTGTTTGTTTGTTTGTTTGTTTGTTTGTTTGTTTGTTTGTTTGTTTGTTTGTTTGTTTGTTTGTTTGTTTGTTTGTTTGTTTGTTTGATTTGCATGTCGTCTGAGTGATATTCTCCAGTGCTCTGCAATGATGTTTATGCCCAAGCCGTACCCTAAGAGCCTTCTACTGAAACTCAATGTGTCTGAATGTGTTTCTTTAACAGATAAGTCATTCAAGTATGTTTAACAGATAAGACATGACATTCTCAAGCACTCGGGAGTAAATGTTTATGCCCAACCCATACACTAAGAGTCATTTATTGAAACTCATTTGGATCTGACCACACTCATCTGTATCTAACTCACAAGCAACAAAAATAAGATAATTTGTGTCTGAACTGAAGGACATGCTATGTTTGTGTAACTGTAAGTGTATTGTATTCAAGTACTACTGCTAAATTTTGTCTGTGTCACCTGTAAAATCTTGATTTCCAATAGTGGACAATAAATAAATTCAAGTATATGCTAGTAAAGAGAAGATACAACCCCATAAATAGTATAACTTCCATAAATAGAAGTAACACCCTGGATATTTGTAACCTGAAATACAGTGAGCTGATCATTTGGTCTATTACAATGGTGAATCACTACAGGGAGATACTCTTTCACGGTATGCGGAAGAATTGTAGTTTGAGGCAGGTCTCGGACTAACAGTCTCTGGTCTGGAGCAGACTCGTAGCCTCCATGTACATAGGGTGTTACAAAGCTTCTGCTTAAGGCAGGCCTAAGCTTGCCGGGAGTTGACAAAGACACTAGTGTGCAGACTGTGATGCTAATATAGCATACATAGAAACAATTATATTTTCTACTGTCAAACACAGCCTCCACCATTTTCATTCTGCATACAGCTGAGGATACATTACCTGACACGGTTTGGTAATGGCAGACAAAGTATCAAATATGCAGAGAATAATGTTTGCACTAGAAACCTGGATAACCTACCGAAGATGTTCATAATCCAAGTTTGAAATTGCCACTCAGATCCAAAAGTACGTTGAAGGTGTCACAAAAAGAGCACTTAACATGTTACGTTGTCCTTGCTAAGAATACTTCATTGTTTGCACATACTGTAAGATACAGGGTATTATATTAACATGCAAGGCAAAATGTTGTACTATGACTTCAAAACCAACTCTTAGCCTACAAAAATTATATTTTCAGGTACCCGGGCCCCAACTACATAGACCAGGTACCCGAGTCCGAAGTTTAGACCCGGTGCAAACAACAGCATTGACATGCTGATTTGCACAGGGCCCCATACCAAAGTAGCATTTCATCAGAGGACAGTTCCTGGCTGAAACCAAGGTGACGTTCATGAACAAGAAATTAATCTGTGAAATCTGGGAGTACTCACCCCTCCGATCCAACAGTTTCAAGGAGGGAATGTGAAAGATGGTGTAGCGTCTGTATTCTGATTCTTGGGCAAGAGGGTTCTTGGAAAGATCTGAAAAAAAATAAATGAGATATAGTGTACAGACTTTTCATCAGACAGTAGGAAAATACCACTTCTTCATCTGGTGTGTCGCTGTTCTGGAGAGTGGTCTTAAGGGGACAGGGTGGCTTCCTCTAGACTGAAGTAAAAATGAGTTTATTGCATACACTGCTCTACATACTAAACTTCAAACGAATGCTATAACAATACAAAGAAATGCATAACTGAATGTGCAGTGCAATATTGTACACTGAGCATGTACTTGTGGAAGGACACAGTTACAGATTTTCTGGGGGAAAATTAGTCTTGGAATGTAACATTTGGCAGACGAGAGGCTACAGTGAATACAGACGCCATAGACAGAAAGATTAAACCTGCCAGACACCAGCGGCAGCCACCAAAAGGGGGATGTGACAGATGGAAAAATGAAGGCACTTGCTCACCATGTAAGATGCACAACCAGTTGCAACAGGACTATGTCAATGTTCCTGAGGTTCAATGTTCCCAGGGTTCCATGTTCCTGAGGTTTAATGTTCCTGTGGTTAGATGTTTTCAAGGTTTGATGTTCCACAGGTTGCAAGTTCCCGAGAATCAAAACCCTTTGAGAATTACAGTGAATTACAGTGACATTTCTGGTAACATCGAACAGTGGGAATGACAAACCTCGCACTCATCGGCAACCATTGAAATGATGCAAAAAACAGGGAAAATTGAACTCTGGGAACAATGAACCCCAGGTTCATTGGGTAGACCTCAAAGCAACAATGCCTGATGTTCTCTATGTATCTACTGTATTTTCTGGATGTTAACCATGAAGTGTAGAAGATAATATGAGATACTGTAAATGCACACTCCATATGCAGTTCAACAAATGTTACAATCTCGGACAAAACTGTTGGGACTCTTTGCCGAAAGTTGCATTGCGATTATTATTCTAAATTTTAGTTGAGAGGAAAATGTGAGACCCCACGCCCCTTTCCGATGTTGAGCTATAGTATAGGAGTGAATGCAATCTGTGAACAGTAATCCTGTAGCCAACACTGAAAGGGGGAGTGGGGTGTCCCTAACCAGTTTTGTCCAAGATTTGTAGTGTTCAGGTCAATGAAAGGTATTCCGTAACAGTGTCTCAGAAGATTTTTGGCAACTTTTTTACCTAAAAGGTGGTGCAATGTTGGAATATGTACAGTGCTATGTAGAATGAGACTTGCAAAGCAGTTTCCCGTACCTCGCTGATTAGACTCCTTCAAAATTAAGGGACTGGGAGGCCACTGCTCCTGTTGCATCTCTCCCGGTGACACGGCGGCTCCATGTTCTCACCATCTCCAGTATTGCCGCCGTCATGGGTACGTGCTAATGCCACCATTCATGTAATGCCCCATCCAAATACCATGTTGTAGCTGACATAATGAGTACTCATGTCTAAAGTATTACTCAGAGGTGACTACTATGTTACATACACATATTGCAGTTTAAGGCATATCAATTGACGCCTTGTTTGACTTAAGTGGGAGGGACAGAGATGACTGACATAAAGACCTGTAGATCTCTAAATTACCCTGAGTGACTTGTACCAATGTTGTAATGACCCTTTTTGACCTACTAAGAGAATTCTAATCTAATGAATCATTCACTGAAATCTACCTAGTCTATTGTACACACAGACATCATGAATAGCTACCATTTATTTTTACAGTTGTTGATATGAAATGACTAATAGCTTTCTAACTTACTACAAGCAGCCATATACTGTTGTATTAACATGATCATGAGGAAAAGTCCATCTTTCAGTTAGGCATACCAGTTTGCAGATATAAAATGACCAACAACCCATACATACTGTAACTCACTAGGAAGGAATCTGTAAACACCCTATTTCTGACCAACTGCGAGTGACTCTTACTTTAGATGTACATTAGCAGGGAGTGTCAAATTTAACCTTATATGGTAGTGGTGATATATAACTTCCTGAGGCACAATATGAATGACTGTTCCTCATCTAATTTACTGTGAATATCAGGCTTTTATCTGTAACTTAAGCTTGATATTCACAGTGACTGCAGGGAAGTTACACAATCTGCTGACAAGTGAATGATGAATCCATCACCCCCCCCCCACATCTGCAACTCAATGTGACTGTAGGAAATATACATAAGGAATTCACGCCCATATCTGTAACTTACTGTGACTAGAAGGTACATAATGAATTCCTCAACCCCCCCATCTAAACTGACTGTGACTCTGCTAATGGTACACAATAAATGAGCTCATCTGTAACTGATTCTCTCTTTAGTAACAAAGGTTCAATCTTGTTGGTACTCACAATATGGGCACAGCTGGTCACGACAACAAATGCCCATCATTTTATTTGTAAAGTCACAGCCACAGTCACCAGCATCTGTGACTGATTCACCTGTAACATCTGTATAAACTGACTTACAGTACTACTGTCACCCTAATGAAGTCACATGATGATGTCCCACCGATATATAAGTTGTGCAGTATAGCTGAAACATATAAGATACATGATAAATGTTCCACCTGTAACTTACTGAGGATCTCCAATCCTTGCATGTACTTGAACTCCCTGACCGTATCCTCCAGTTTCGTGAGCTGGTTACTCTGCAACATCAGAATCTTCAGGTTGCTGAGATGTTGCAGAGCCCCACCTACGTCGACTAGTTCGTTATCCTGAGGTGGAAAAGTGGAACGGTTATTCGGTCACACTCTCTGAACCATGTGGTTACTTGTGCACATCTTAATTCTGAGGATATATTCTGAGAAACACTGGGCACCTACTGTATTCAACACAAATTCAAAATGCTGATCAAAGCAGAGAAGAGATATGCCACACAAACTAAAAATTGACTTCCACTCTACAAACAAGACCCAATCAAAACCACAACCACCCACCCACTGCGAGGCACCATCGAACCAGACAGACCAACAGCAATCACCTCAATACAACCACAACAAAACTAACCTTCTGAGGGCAACTCCCAATGATGCACAATATGCAAGTATGTTTGAAATCAACCAATGAAATGCTACAGGTGACACATACAACCTTTGCACATATCTCATCAGTAATCCATAGGAATAGGACCTATCATAAAACGTGATTGGCTCTTTAGTACGCTGTATTCACTACTCAGTTACAGTAGCAACAATCACAAGTGCAACACCTGTACATGGTCTACAATCTTCCAGTTAGTGCCAATAAGATATTTACTCATCTATTTCACTAGAACAGTGCCAAGACAATAGTGCAATGGATTATTGCACTATTTTTCCCTTTACTTTTTTTTTTGGTAGGGAAAGGGGTTTGAGGGAAAAAGAAGAGGACAGGAGGAGCGAAGCAGAAAAGAGAAATGATTATAATAATTTCACTGCCTTGTCAACGTACCCTACGCAGACTTTCTTTGTTTGTTTGAGGGTGTGGTGAAGTGACGGTGGGGGTATCGGCCACCCAGATTGCCCCTTGGTGTGGTCATAGTTTTTTGCTCCGGTGTTGTTTGTCACTGGGTGTTTTTTTTTTTAGTACCGTTTCGCTGTGGTGTTTTTGTTCCCGCCAGGCGGATCACATAAAAAGCACCTACGCCGACTTTGTAGCCCGAACTTGAGCACTGGTGATTCTTTTCTTGTGAAAGTGCATTGATCCAATGAAAATGCATAAATGTGTCACGTCAGCTTTCTGAGAATCAAACCCAGCGGTAAGGACTAGAAACAAGAACTGACACACCCACTTTTATATGAAAAAGCAAGACAGCTGGTGGATTACATCACCAAAAACCAGGAGGTGCCTTAATGGTATGATCATGGTTTTATGCTTGAGTGTTGTTTGTGGGCTGGTATTTTGTTTCTTTCCTTTTGTTTAGTGACTTCTGGCCATGGCATTTTGGTTCCCACTGGGCAGGTCCCCTAAAAAGTACAAACGCTTTTGAGAACGTTTTCAATTTGTTGAAAATAAGTGACAGCAATTTTTTAAGTGACCCATGCAGTGAGAACTAAAAGCGTCCCAGTGAAACGGCGTGAAACGGCTCACAGGGCCACACTAATGAAGACGATTCTGAATGACTTTTATTGGATTTTACGGATTAAATTGATATGTCTGCCGGCAGAGATGGAATTTACATCTAATTCTTTTAAAGAGGCAACATACGTACAAAGTGTGGTTGTTGTCGTTGCCCTAGATACCACAACTTATCGTTAAGACAATTACTGCACTTTGGTTACCATGGTTACTCTAACATGTACATACTGGTACGGTAGTGCTCTGCATGTCCTCACAGTAAAATTTCATTCCAAATTTTCATCGTGTACACTGTTGGAGATATTCTAAACAATATCTGAGTTAAATCAGTAATTTATCAGTAATTGATAGCCTCAAGGAATACCTTATACCAAAGAATGTCCTTGATTAATTTAAGGCATCTTGGACATTGCTACTGTAAAGTACATATGAAAAGTTAACTAAGACATCACACAGAAGTGCACCAACAGTGACAAAGGCATAATTAAGCCAAAGCTCAATATGGGCTACATGCTTAAAGTATGAGGCTAATGAACATGAATTTGCAGCAAAAACAATACTGAAGCTCTGGAGAACAAGTAACATAAAGCTAGACAGTCTTGGTGAGTTTTACATTACAGTTGGCTGAAGAAGCTTTCGAGTTCAGGAAAAATTACTACTATGTGCTCTAGCTGAGGCAGAAATGAATGAACCAACAGGGACAATGCCACAGAAAGGACTGTGAACAATAGGCTTATATACGAATATTTAGCATGCACAGCTAGCTGCAGCACTATATGAAAAGACCAAACAAGACAATGCTGCAACATGGACTGTTGATATTGGGATCATTAATATTTAATATATGCAGGCTTGCTGCAGCACTGACCAATAGACCAATCAGAATGATGCTGCAGCATGGACTGTTGACAGCGGGCTAATGAATATGCAGTATTTAATATATATGCAGGCTTGCTGCAGCACTGATGGACAGACTTACCAAGACGCTGCTTCAGCATGGACTGTTGGCAGTAGGCTAATGAATATTTAATATATATGAAACATTTAATGTACATGCAGACTAGCTGCAGCACTAACGAAGATACCCGAATACACCAAACAGGATGAAGTCACAACTTCTCAGGCTGCTAAGAGATAGGAACCTGGAGACTCGAAGGCAAATGGGGGTCTTCGGGTATCATGGTTTCTTTGTAATGCCTTGTTCACATAAACCCAAACATTCTCAAGTTACTGCCCATCAGGGAACTTTGTTTCACGGTTGATTACGCAAGGAATAAACTACACACAGGCCTCAGGGCAGCCAGTATGTACTGTATATAACTGCTACTCACAACACAGCCAATGTGGCATACATGTGAACACATAAAATCTTTGTTTACCAGGAGTTAATCAACCATGTGTTCAGGGCTAACTACTGTACAGGCAGCTCAGATAACCTCTGGGTGTCCCAATTTAATTGGATGATGAAACTATACACCAGTCTGTGGTTAGAGAAAGGTCTTCAGTACTTCTAAGCAAAAGAGTGCCTAATGAACATGGGCTGACATTAAAGACAAAAACTCATCACCCCAGACAGTTTCAATTCTCCTAACCACCTACCTCTAGTCCCTCCCTCAGCCTGTCTTAAATTCCTCCACATGTGTAATCAAAACAATGGGTCCCTGTGTACACTGTGTAATACGAGCTGCTCTGCATCTTTTGAATTTGGTGTCAATCAAAGAGTACTGTAACTTAGAACCAGTTGAGAATTTTGCTTTCCGGGAAGTAAAAATATAGCTTAGGGTGATGCATTACAGCCTTTAAGATAGTGAATATTTAACACATGCATGCTGGCTGGTAGCTAATCAACCAGGACTACCCTATAGCATTGAATTGTTGATATTATGCTCATGAATACTTTACATATGCAGGCTAGGTGACAGATGCAGAGCTAATGAACAGACCAAGCAAGACAATGTTGACATTCAATGCCATCACATGACAACGTACAAAATAGAAATTGGTTAGGCTTGAGCATTTCTTGAACAGATGAAAAATTTGTATACAATACAATAGGCTGTATGGAGAGCGGAGATGCAAAGAAGCTGAATGGAAGAAATAATACTGTACCAATTTGGTGAGAGGCCTTACCAGTTGGAATAAACAAACATACAATAACCATTAAATTAATCAGTGTCCATCTGTTGAGGCAAACAATATTTGTGTGAATTAACACACAAAGGCCTTCAACTGTGTCAGCATTTGATGCATTACTGGTATTAATAGCACACTTTTCTCATCAAACCATCTTAAATCAGGGTTTGCATTTCTTTCTTTCTTTCTTCTTTTTTTTTTAATAGCAGCAAATAAGTCATTAAAGCATTCAATTATACAAGGCTTTGTTGTATTACCTTTTTCTTTCCAGGAAACTTTTTAAATTTGCTAAAGAGCTTATACAAAAATACTAGCCTCGAATTCTACTTATGTTTCAAGCTGGGCAAATTTGCTATTGCCCTGTTAAGCATAGTAGTAGTGGTATCTGGGATACAAAAGAAGGAAGGAATTACAACGTAAGTCACAAAGGAAGGATGACGACAAGCAAAGCACTCATACAAAGTAATACAACAGAAAGATTACTATGTATGACAGTGATTATAAAGCTATCAACTCTAGCTTTTACTTCTCGTTAATTTGATTGACAGATCTATGAAATCATCTGAATGAATTAAGTTGGAACTACATAATCTAAAAGAGAAACTGCCAGCAGTGTACAACATACAGCAGTGTATGGAATCTGCTTGTTAATATCATCAGCATTTGAGAACCTGTGGTACCATCCTCAAAGTAACTGTGGCAATTAATATATACAAACTGTACACATTTAACTTTATACTTAATTATGTATGTTACATGCTTCACAATTCCAATGAAGCTCAATACTTACCAATGACACAAAATACTATACTTGCCAATGAGTTCCCTATTTACCAATGAAGCTCCATACTTACTGCTGAAGCTCCACACTAACCAATGAAGCCCCATACTTACCAATGAAACTCCAAATTTATCAATGAAGCTCCATATTTCTGAATGAATCTGAAGCTCAATACTTACCAATGACACTAAATACTGTACTTGCCAATGACTCTCCTATTTACCAAAGGAAGCTCCATACTTACCAATGGAGCACCATACTTAGCTATGAAGGTGAACCATGCTTATCAACAAACAGCAAAATTTACCAGTTTGTTCTCGATACACGATTTAACTTAAAGCTCCATCCCCTCTATGCGACCGAACTCCTTGCGATGAGATTATTCAGACTCATCGCAAAGTGTGGAAAGCTTTACAATCAGTCACAAGCAGTCCCACAACTCAGTCTCAAGGGGCCAAACAAGTTCAGTCGCATGAGGCTGAAACTTGCGACTGTTTAAAATGGCCATGAAAGGAAGCCAGTTTATCGAAATATATGTGGAGAACGTTTCATTGGACCTTGTCTCTTTGACATAAGCTGTAAAGAGTATCTATAACCCAAATTTAATCATCATCATTATCATCATTGGGGGCTGACAGGTGTATCATCTTTTCAGCGAAATTAAGCAATGAAAAACTGTCCAGCAAGGGAACATTGCACATGCACCCCGTATGTTTATATAATATGCTAAACCTCTATTAAAATAGAAGATGATCACAGTAGGGCTAGAGAAAACTTCATGATAAAGGTTTGTGTACTTGTCTGTATAAACAAAGCTACATGATAAAAGGTGAACAGATTGTAACAGATGTGCTCTAACCTGTACATTGTGGTACGTGGAATACTAGGCCTAAATAACCACACAAGGATGTCCAATAGATGTTCAGCAAATGCTCTCTGTTTCCATCTGCAACTAGTTGCATTGTGAGGACACCTTGGTCTTTAAACTTAAGTTTGTCCCCGGTTGGTCACTTCACATGGCATGGACTGGGCTTAACCTGTATCTAAAGGATGCTTTCACAACACCAGGAGCATTGCGAAGTAACTTGTACACCAAGAGATCTGGCAGATGTATAGAAAGGTTCCAGTGGATACAGCAGATACCCCTATAGGAAGGTTTCAACGGATACATGCATAGAAGGTTCCAATGGATACAGCAAATACCAGTATAGGAAGGTATCAATGGATACAGCAGATACCCGTATTCCAGTCACAACAATGCCACTCCTCGCAAACTTTAAACCAGAATTACTACCCCAGGATGCCATTATACACATGGACAATAATTCATACTGCAATGTCCTTCTTTCGATCTCTGCAATTACTAGTGCTTTAATTGGTCGCAAAATTGAAACAGTGATATCTGACAATTAACGTTCAGGTATTCGGGTGCCAGACAAATTGGGATCTATCCTACACACTGGCATTTCCACAGTACCTTCACCTAGTCATGCATGTAGCCAGCATGGAGGTGTCTTACTAGTGTCATATGTATACTTACTTTCTCATCTGATAGTTTTGCCATATGTACATTTCTTAACATTTAGATAACATCCCGTAGTGTTGACATTCGATTGAATGGTGCAGTAATTCTGGAACCGGGAAGTGCACACCATGGAGGTCCCCTGTCTATCAATGAAAACACGAATAATCATTGCGATGTTTTCTTTACCTGTAAGTAGAGTTCCGATAATCTGTAGTTTTCTGACAGCATGTTGACTGTTCTCAGCTTATTTCCGTTCAACCAAAGGTAGTTCAACTTCTTGTAGACAGAAAGGTCTGTCACTTCTGCCAGGTCTCTGCAAAGGTAAACACAAATATTTTGAAAAAGACGCCACAGGCATCACTCGAGACGTCTCATCCACCGAGAGACATCACAGATTTGTTGCGCGACTATAGATCCGAACCGGGGCCTGACATCGTTAGTTGGTTAAACGCTGCAAACACTACAGTATGTCTTGAACATGCCAAAAGCTTTGCAATGGACGGGTACATCAATGCTGAAGCATTACTGTATGCTGCAAGCTACCAATAAGATGGCTTTGTCAGAAACCTATATGTACATTGCTAACTACCAAAATACATTACCTGTTTGACAGAGAAATTTGGGTAACATCGAGGTTTTTTCTGATCCCTTGCGCTGTCATCTGTTGGTTTATAAGCTGAAATAAAGAAAATAGATTAAAATGCTGTCAACGACCAAAATGATCCAAGACAGTGTACACTGTGGCGATTCCATGAAGGACACAGGGCCGCAGGCATGAAATCAAAAGTTTGTTATATTTGAAGGGAACTTGACATGTTCTGAGCACAAAGCAAGTAAATAGCCTGGACATTACAGTTAGTCAATAGTTAGCCAATAGTTTAAGCATTAGACCTACAGTACTTGAAAATTGCAGACAATTCGCCATAACCCACTGGTGTGGGTATTCATGAGCAACTATACTTACCTCTTGCTTCACAAATGCATACATCTAGCCTTGCTCTAATCGTCCTCAAAATTAATTCTAGTACTGCGCCCTCTAAGGCCTAGCCCGCCCTTGATGGACCGTAAATAGACAGATAATTTAGGAAATATTCATTTACTAATGATTTTCAATGTTCTGTTAAAAACTATATTTTCTGAGGGAGGCACTCAGGTGTTCCCAAAATGCTCTTTCAAATAGAATAAAATTAGAAAAAAATGTAATTTTATTAATCAGCAACTATTAATTACTAGGCACTTAAAAGTACAGTATTTCCAAAAAAACACTTTACTCTCACTAAAGCTCGTCACACTTCAAGGAAGTTATTGCAGTAATGTTGTTACTTCATTTCATTTATTAGAACCATAGTCCAGTCCTACTACCTACATGAAATATTAGGTGGTTACGGTCAACTCCATTGTGAATTAATTTGTACGTTAATTAATGTTCTGTAAAACACTCTTTGATGCACAGGAGAAATCCTCAAGTTCCACCCCACCCCCTCCCATTCTGCTGTCAATGATTTTCCTTTGTTGTTCTTGCTTTTTGTGGTTTTTCTTTTTCTCCTTATTTTCAAGTTGGTAGTCGACTCTAGCTAGTTGTCTAGGCCAAAGTCATGCATTTCCATACACTGACCACAATGTGATCGAAAGCTGCCGCACAAGGTTTTCATTATTTACAACAACAAAAAATTTTTGCAAAAGAAAGATAATGCAGCAAACAAATTTCAAATCATGCACTTGGTTAAAGAAACAATGTTGCTCAGTTGTTACATTTTCTGACCATTGCTCAGCTAGTGCTCCATCGTCATGTTACTGTGCACGAGTAATGTCCTTTTCCGATCCAACGATCCTATAATTGTTGCCTAATTTATTTCAGTTCACAATCACACCTAGATGCATCGCAAAATGATGAATGAACAATGAAAAAGGCTGTCAGTGTTTTCATCATTTTCTAGGCCCAAATTTATGACTTTTATATATTCTCTGGGCCTCCCTGCAACTCTTGCTCTATCATTTTTTTTTTTTTTTACTTAAAGGATCTTTGTATCGTCTCTCATGAATCCCGCACGTCAGAATTCTTTACGCAACTCTTTTGCACTTTAGCAAAACCGTATTGTTCACTGCAGATTTGTCGCCGACAGTTGACTTGTACACGGAAGTAACGTACATGCAGTCCTTGGAATTACACAGTGCCCACGCTTGGCCGTTCAAGCGATTCATGAGATGGCCTGTTGTCTCTTTAAGACATCTAACTTACACAGGTTAGTACGTTCAATGAAAGAGCATAACTGAGCATTACCCTTCTTTAATGTTAGAATAGTAGTGCATCAAGAAAGCTGTGAGTATGTGGGTACAGCACTGTAGTTGTTTTGCACATTACTCTTATAAACTTCCACTCTTTCTCTAAATTGTAGTTTGTTATGGCATCCCGTAGTGGGGTTTTATATGGGAAGCAAACAAAATGCACAAAACTCATTGATGCATCTCAGCTCTTTCAGTTTCTTCTCCTACTGTACCATTCTGTTTCCTCACCGCATCCGACTGGGAAATCACCATGACACCTTACTAGGCAAGACATCCAAACCCTACTAGTTTAATGCCATCAGAGTACCACATTACATCTGTTAAACATGAGAGTTGGGCCCCTAGACGGAGATTAGATCGGTGTAAGTGAAATAAGGAGCAGGCTAGGTGAAGCCTCTCAGTGTGCCTGTCTTGTGACTTATTACCGCTACTGAGGCCAATATGTACAGTAGCTTTGTGGCATCAGTTGGACCAAGTTCTAACACACCAAAAGTTTTATGTTGGCTTCTTTATCTACAGTATACTAAAGTGTTTTTTTTTATTAACTAGAAAGCCAAAAGGCTTAGTGATTCCTTGCCTCAAGGTATATATTGTAACAAACATGAATCGCCCACATGACAAGCATGAGATTCCACACAGTTATCCTACTTGAGATACCATCTTAGTAAGGTCAAAACCTTTTGAAATCTCGTGACCCAAAATGACCTTTCACCTCCACTTAAAACAATAGGGATCACCTACCCTATATGGCCATCAACATGCTAAATATGAACAATTCACAAACTAAGTATAAGATCCCTCTTATTTATCACCCTTAAAATATCATGCATACAAGGTTTTGACCTTTTGTCACCCCAAATAACCTTTGACCTACACAAACATGAGAAAACTCCCAAACGGATGTGATGCTGCAGGGGAACAAATTATATTTTGTCGTGTCTAACAACTTGATAAAAAGGTAAACATGTTTATTTAATCAAAATTATAGCACTTTATTTTGTCGAGTTACAGCTATTGGTGGCAGCTCTTTCATATTTGATTTTTTGGCATGATGCCCTTCCCAATGGCTATGAGGTCCTTGAAAATTAGCAAAAACTGATATTCCTATTAAACAAGAATCTAGCATGACTTGCAATTTTGCCTTTAGTCTACTTAAAGACACAACACACAGTACAAGTTTCCCTGGTTTGATACACAGTAGTCATTTGTTTAAAGCTTACCTGAACTACTGTAAAGTGAAATAGGGCGTTTAGAATACACCAACATGGCATACAAAGAAATTCGCCTTAACCATTGTTAAACCATTCAGTCTCATCAATAAATATCTGTCAAAGTTTCATCTCCTCAAAACATTATGCATGTGATGAGTAACGGATGCATCATTTGAATTTTAAAAAGTTTGGGTGAACAAATTATTGTTGAGCAACAAATAGCTAAATTTCTGATCTGTGAGAATCTTA
This sequence comes from Stichopus chloronotus, assembly GCA_021234535.1. Classification (NCBI taxonomy): domain Eukaryota; kingdom Metazoa; phylum Echinodermata; class Holothuroidea; order Aspidochirotida; family Stichopodidae; genus Stichopus; species Stichopus chloronotus. The sequence continues at coordinate 30,042,113 of CM037833.1, read as the reverse complement.
TTCCTTGAAAATAAGGCTACTGTAATTCGTTATTTTGAATAATCTATCATTCTATGTCCACAAATAATGGTTTTAAAAATATGGTTGTTTTCTGTAAAACAAACACCCTATTTCCCTTTAAGGGCTAAACAGAGACACTGTTTATACAGTAAATGGTTAAGTCCATTGAGCACCTGACTCAACAGACTGTATGATTTATTCTGGACATTGTGGTTTCTACTGGCAGTCAACTGTGATAAATTATGTCAGATAACAGTGACCAATTTGAACAGAGGGGGGTCAGTTACAATTTGATTCATTCAATTAAGCAACCACAGTTCATGCACGCTCAAGGGTATTTGACCCAAATGATCAGTAATTTAGTTCTTTTTATAAAGCTAATAACCCGTGGTATATTTAATCAATTCCAATTTACAATTCATGTATGCTCACATGTCCTTATGAGGATAGTGGCAAAAGGTTTGCAAAATAATAATCTTTGATACCAAATTTAATGTTGTCTTCATCTTTTCTTTATGGTTATCGAAGAGACTATGTTGGTATGTCCTAAAAGAAGTTCTCAAATCAACAAGAGGATTCTACATTACAAGTATAAAATTCACTAGAAGGACCGTTCTTTAAATATTGTAGATTCAAGTTTTTCACATTTTGACCTCCCATGACTCCAAATGACCTTTCACCTCTGCCAAAAAAAATAAGGATCATCTAACTCGATATGGGCAATCCACACGCTTACTATGAGATCTCTCACATTTACCGTTCTGGAGATACCGTGTTTACAAGCAATTTCCAAGGTATTTACCTTTTGACCTCTGGTGACCCTTGTACTCAATAAGATACACCTACCCACTTCATATGACATCTGCTCAAGCTTCTCTTCTTGAGATATCGTGTTTACATGGTTTACACAATTTGACCCCTGTTGACCCCAAATGACCTTTGACCTCCACTGAAAACGATAGGGTTCCTTTACTCAACATGGTGCAACTACATACTAAACATGAGATTTCTACAAGCTTCCTTTCTTGAGATATTGTGTTTACAAGGTTTTCACAATTTGACCCCTGTTGACCCCAAATGACCTTTGACCTCCACCAAAAACAATAGGGATCATCTACTCAATAAGGGCAACCTTCATGCCAAGTATGAGATCACTCAGAGTTACTCTTCTGGAGATATCGTGTTTACAAGCAATTTTCAAGGTATTTACCTTTTGACCTCTAGTGACCCCAAATGACCTTTGACCTCCACCAAAAACGATAGAGATCATCTACTCAATATGGGCAATCTACATGCCAAGTATGAGATCACTCAGAGTTACGCTTCTTGAGATATCGTGTTTACAAGCAGGCGTCACACACGCACATACATACATACATACATACATACATACATACATACATACATACATACATACATACATACATACATACATACATACATACATACATACATACACACACGACATCACCATCGCATAGATTCCTCTGCCTTCGGCAAGGAATCAAAAACAGGCATAGACTTGTACCTAGTGTCCTGTAGGGGATGGGTGGACAATGAAAACAGAAACACATTAACTAGGTGAGAGTGAGTGCAATACTGACCTATTCTAAATGCCAGTCTCTAGGTGGTACACAGTATCTACATTACATAATACAATATATGTCTGGTGCATGCATGTGCATGCAGTATAAATGTCAATTGAAAGCTTGCAATACTGTAAATCACTCACGACTAATAAGATTAATAAATGTAAATGATAATGATTGACTAATAAGATTGATACAACGATTCCCAGACAACTTCCCCCCAGACAACTGCCGGACAATTCCCAATGGACAATATTCACTCAGACTTTTCCCCTGGACAACTTCCCCCCTCACCTGGACAATTCCCATCTCGGACAAATTCCACCATAGTCAACAAACCCACCACCCCCTCTCCACCCCCCACCCCGTAAAGTAATCCCTGACTGCATCCATGAGGGGATTTGTCAGGGGGAATTTTCTGAGAGGGAACTCTCCTGGTTGGGGATTGCCTGTGTGGGAATTGTCCGGCCCGGAACTTGAGGTTGTCCAGGTGGGAATTGTCCGAAGGGAAGTTGTCCAGTCACATGATCAACATATTTATTTGAGTTGATTTACATCAGCAATCCCCCTATCCCCAGTCTCATTCAAAATGATAAATTTAAAGCAGACATCTGCTCTAAAATCTCATTCAGTCCTCTCCATTTGGGTACTACTGTGAGAGAAAGAGCTATTCAGATTGGAGACAGGCCTAGCATGAGACATGCACACCACCGAATACCCAATCATATTATGCGTTGCCCTTGTCTTAAAATAAAGGACTTTAATTCTTTTGTTTTGACAACAAATGTTATCCTAAGCCTGATGAAACATCCTAAAAGGGCCTACCTTAAGTACCTAGTGTTCAAAATTTCCAATGCAGTTTCCTGGGTATTTTTGTCACAAAACAAGTGAAAGTCCTGTCTTGCATGTACAAAGACTGGTAGTGAATATTCCATTTGTGTGGCAATTTGATCGTTTCGTGTACAGTAGCAAAATGAGATGCGATACCAATAAATTATTTCCCGTTAAACCTAACAGTTGAGTAAGCCTACACAACCTAGGCCAAGGCCATGCCTAGACGAGGTACTGTACTGTAGGATGTTTCGATCAACGACTGTATCTTTTCGACCAGCCTAATTGGACGCTATCTTGAAATTTTGGACCAACCTTGATGGATGATGCAACCATCCTTCCTGGGTATCTCAACCAACCACATAGGTCATTTTGACCAAGTTGCATATAATGTGGGAAAACAAGTCATATGGGAGTGTAATGATATGTGTACTGCTATACTGCTTGAAGCTGTCAGTATATAACCCCTGCCATTATTAATATGAAATATTACAGTTACATGGTGTTTTTATGGTAAACAAGCAATACCCTTATCAACCTGCACTAGTCCATCTTGTAGGTCTGTCACCTCTAGCCTAGGTCAATAAGTCAGTTTCTTATTGTAATTCTTTATGATGCATCAATCATCCTATATCTCAGATACCGCAGTATCTAAGCTGAGGTCATGACTGCAAGAAGTCAGTCAACTCTGGATAAGCCAAGATTAAAGTCAAGATCTGTCTCTCTCAAATAGTTGTTTTCTTCCTTTTCTTATGTCTGTGTTCTCCATTGGTATATTGAACGTTACAGGGGGTATCACACTAAGGAAGGCACACTATGCCTGTTGGTTCCAGCAACATATTATAGGTTTAACCTGTATTATGATCTTGTAGCAAAGTGCCGAATTCAAGACTATTGCGGGTCATAGATGTTAGCGGTGCAGTATGGGATTGACCTACATACAGAAGAGAAAACAGCCTCGGTTTGAAAAATATGAAAAATGTTAACAGCAAAATATTTGACACTCATTTGCAGAGTGCGTAGTATGTTGTCAAAGTGACGACCAGCAGCTGCACAGCACTATATGCACTGCATTTGTAGAGAGGCACATTCTATTGTAACTATGTAATTAGTTATTGCAGAGTATTAGTAAAGGTGCAAATATCCGAATGTAATTATTTATGAACTTTACGGAATTATTGAAAAGCAGTTTGCACCAAGAAGTCAAAGGAAGAGGTTCCTTGTGGTATTGCAGAGTTTTTATTCCTCTAACTTTAAACTCCCATAGTCAGCAATTTTGTACTTCCTCACAAGGAAAGTAAAGGACAATTTTCAGAGTTTGAAAGAGCAAATAGCTGAAATGTCAGAATGGGAAGTCGTAGAACCATCTACGTCAGAGAGGTTCAGACCAGTTGTTACGGTTCCTAAGAAGAATGGATCCTCTAGGTGAGCAATTGATTACCAGGCTGTAAATCTGGTGACAAAGCCATCAAATTATCTAAGTCCTAGTGTAGATTCGATTCTGCATTCTATGCATGATTCTCAGGTATTTTCTACCTTAGATCTGACGTCAGGGTTCTGGCAAGATACAGTTTATAAAGAGGATTTGATGCAAAACAGCACTTTGTACTTGAAGTAGGAGTGTTTCAGTTTAACAGGCTACCACTTTGGCTCAGAAATGCTGGCCAGATCTTTCAAAACCTAGTTGATGTGATTTGCTTTATACATTGGTGATATTGTTGTACATTCTCCCAATATTTCAACTCACCTCCATGATTTGCGTTTTGTGCTTAATTGCCTTGATCAAGAGGGGTTGACAGTGAATCCAGATAGAAATGTCATTTCCTTTATCCTCAAATCAAGTTTCTTGGGTATATGGTTGATGGGAAGGGAATAAAACTGAATCCAGAAACGTATGAGGCAGTCTAAAATTTTCCGGCTCCTACTGTCAAGAAGCCTCTAGACAGATTTCTGGGTTATGAGTGGCTGGTGCTCTAAATTTGTTGATGGATATTTGCAAACTGTCGAACCATTAAATAATCTGAGAACCACATCTAAACATGTGGAATGGATGTGGTCAAATAAATGCAATGAAGTGTTTCTAAAAGTTGAAACCGCAAAAGCCAGGGCAGTTAAAGTAGTTTGGCTATTCCTAATTTTCAGAGAATATTTGAGGTACACACCAATGCAAGTTCAATTGGCTTAGGTGCAGCTCTAATGCAGCATTATGATAAGGTGGCCAAAGTTATGGCATTTGAGAAATGGCATCCTTCTGTAGACGGCTCATTCACAACTGTGTTTAAAGATCGTCAAGCTTTAAATAGTTTGGATGCTGCATAACACAACATGGAAGGGGAAACTGTCTACTGGCTAGGTGGGCATTACATCTATACAGGAGTTTGATTACAATGTACCTCATCACCCTGGGGCAGAGAACTTGGCCCCTGAGTAATCTTATGATTCATGTGTACTTCCACATCACGTAGTTGTAATAAAAGTACTGTATGAATTGTTTCTGTTGATTTTGGCCTTAGGGGTACTTTGTACAGTAGCAAAGCATAAATGGGTTACAAATTTGTGTTAGCAGCGCAAGGGCTGTCGTATAGAGTGTATAGAAAGGTAGCCATCAACTGTGCAGTCCGGACAAACGCGCCTCTAGCCTAACAGTCTATCTCGCGGTGGTAACACTTTCAAATGACGCCTCAAATGAATACCTACATCAGTCAACACTTTTCACCCAAAATGTACCTGAAACAGTTGCATTGGATTAAATGTCATTGTACAATTGCTTATTTTACATTACCAGCATGTTCCTCCTGAGGAGGTCACAAAATTGTTTCCTCATTCTTCATGGAAATTTCTTGCAATGTGCTTCAAACTGACAGATGAGAGGTTATGACCTATCCTAATCAATTACTGTAAATGCGTGGACTAAGTTCTATGTTGATATTCACGAATAGAGGTCAGGTCAAACCTGGCATGAATCTTAAACATCTTTTAGGTAAAGCGGTAGTCCAACCTGACACAGTCGGAAACATGTCATGTAAGCTATCAAGGTTTCCATTTGTGTAAATGCATCAACTGTTGAGATTACAACATGTTGGATTTGACATATTGAGAGAAAATTCTGTATTCTTGTTTTCCACTGAATAGGGTGCATCAAAAAGTTTCATACAAGTATTTCATGAGGATGACATTGGCCATATCCAATAGAGATCAGATGGTCCAAGAAATGACCATGATAGAAGTCTCCCAAATCTGACTCAGTTTACACTCCACATTCATTAGAACAATGATAAAGAAATCACTGATTTCATAGACATTTCTTGTCTATTTTTTTCCTTTTCTTGGTAGAAACAACACTGCACTTATGACAAGAAGCACATGTCAGTTGCAATAAAATTAGTAAAGGAAAAGGGGTTCGCCAAAAAAAAGGACAGCTGGAATATGCGGTGTCCCTGAATCAACATTAAGGGGACTTATGAAGAGAAGAAAAGACACCCCCCATGACTGGAAAGGCATCACTAATTCCAGAGGAGAATGAAAGGGAATTGACAGACCACATCATCCATCTCATCAGATTGGATTCCCACTGTCACGCCCCGGGGTCCTTAAACTTGCCAATAACGCGGCAATCTCTCTCAGCTTGCGGGAGGAGACAGACAGGCCTCTCTCTGTGCACTGGTTTTGCCAGTTAATGCACGGGTGGCCAGATCTACATCTTGTGCCTCCCCAAAAACTGGGAATGAGAAGGGCAGTAGCGACCAGCGAGGCAGCAGTGTCGAGACATTTCAAAGAGGAGAGCACTGAATTGGTCTCCTGGGATTGTAAATGCTCTGAAATTGCTCTCCTGGATACAAAACTCGGGAAAGCACAAACGCTGTTTTGCTCTCCAAGGGATTTTCCAGGCGAGCAATTTACTTTCCTCAAAATCTGCAAAATTCAAATCGTTGTAATTAGTCAATTTCAATATTGCTACTTGCCACGTACTGGAGTCAGTATTTGTGGAGATTTTGTGGAGAATATATCACTGAAACAGACTGGACAAACTATTTGGTTTTCTTGGCGTCATCCTATACTGCTTCAAAGTCTCTGCAGGAATTACTTTGTTTTTTCTAATCAAGAAATATACAACACATCGTTTGAAATTCTGATTGAAAAGTGAAAAGTTTCATCAGGGAATGAATCAATGAAATGACCTGAATGTGCTACTTTGTTTGGTTTGCCTTATCCAATACTTCCCCACCTCTGCGCAACTCTACCCTCTTTATGAATTACGAGAAGCTGCATTGGTATCTTAGTGTCATATTTCTTTTCCATTGTGCAAAATAGTATGAAGTTACAACTGGGCACTAATTTTTCTTTGTCTTTGATGTTACCACTTGTGGTACCAATTACATTTTGATGCTTGTTAGCTAGCTGTGCGATAGATTTCATTTCATTTTTCATGTGGTAAGTACTTGCCACTCATAAGTCTCCCAGATCCACTAGTATAGTAATCCTCAGATTTCATACTAAGTTTGTCTAAAGAAATCGACTAATTGATCCCTAATTTCACCCCCCCCCCCCCTTCCCTTAAGTCTTCACCACCTTCAGTCACTGGACTTCTTTCTACAAGAAAGTAACTAGGCTCTATACCTAGTTGCATACATGTAATCAAACTTTACTTCACAAAGCGGAGATCTACAAATATCCGATGCAACAAACAGGAAAGCTGCACCTACTGTAGTTAAGAACGCAAATGAAGTCACACTTGACTGCGTTTAGGTAAAGGGAATTAGGGGATTGCAAACCATTGAATTCTTCCTACTGAAAACTTAAATTTTTACCTTTGAATACCTCCTTACAGATTTCATATATTTTCATACTTGATAGAAGCCCTATTTTCTGCATGTTTCGTATTTTGCTAGAAGTTTGTGTTCTTTGCAGTGAAACGCTCGGATTTATCATTGTTATATAATGCCCTAAGAGCCTATTAGAGTGCCACAGATATATTTACTGTTAAAGAGAAACAGGGCACACCTTATTTGTTGTCATGTTAGTGACTGTCACGTATTCATGGTTTCGTGCATGTAGAGATGAGTCTACAGGCACCTTCTGGAAAGATAATTTCCTTTTGGGTTGTCATAAAAAAGACATTAATTTGGCAACACAATTTTTCGTTGGGTGAGTACATTTCCATTTAAGACAATACTGCTTCATAATTAAACGTTCCGACTTTTGTATGTGGGACTGTCTCAATCATGTAGTGATAGATTTCCTTAAGGGCGAGTTTGATGGTCACCCCATCATGATGCAACACAGCAATGTTCAAGGGCTAGGTTTACACGGAATGCACTCTGGCCTAGGCCAAACACAGGTCTACAATAAGTAACTGTTCAAATCAAATTGACATAGACCTAACGATAGAGTATACTGTATCTACTTTGGCATTACGCCTAGGCTATAAGTTAGTTGTAGGCTAACTTGTCGTCAGCCTACAACTTACAGGACCAGAATTTACCTCAACGGACGGTTCTTGGTCTTTGAAACCATGATCGAAAGACAACATCACTCTTTGTTTTTCAGCCCGTCGTTACTGAAGTACTCTTTGACCAGACACAGAATTGTTACAAATATTTCAAAAGCGCTGGAAGGGCAGGAGGCTGAAACCCTTGTCCACAGGCTAGGCTGACACTGTAAGAGCTATTGTACTATAGACTATGGTGTTGTTGCTAATCCAGCTCTGTACATGGGCGTTGTTGCTATGGTTGAACTGCCTCAACAGTGTGCGTCGTCTGCTAGTGCCTATTCTTTACCTGACTGAAGGTAGCAGACATAAATACCGGACAATGAAGCAGACAATGCAAGAAACACTAGCGCCATCGACATGCCAATTACCGATCGCTCAAGGTAAATAGGACTCCTGATAGCATAACCTATTTGTCTTTTTCATTTATCATTTGAGTGGGGGTTTACACACGTACCGGAACATATATTCACGCTCCCTTAAGTGGTAAATACACACATGTATTACAAAGTGTGCTAAGCGCTCAAAAAATTACTAGTGTCTTCGGGGTAATTGCGAAGCACGCGAAAGTTTTGGAGTCCTTTTATAAGCGTGAAAAAATATGTGCTTGCGGGAAACTACATGGCGCACCTTTGTGGGGGACGCCACCCCCCCCCCCTCAAAAAAGGAATCTGTTGTTCAATTGCAGTTTCGAAAAAAAAAGTACCCCTCCCCTTATCCACCCGCCGTGACGTGCCCAGTGAATGAAGTAGAAGGTTATAACTAATGACATTAATAAACAAGAGTGGTTGTCCGATATAATGCCAACAAGAAATGTTTAATCTGCAGAGTCATTTAGAAAAAATTAAGGTTTGAAAAATACCTAAAAATAATTGACGTGCGTTCATCACTTAATTTAGGCCTATGGACATGTTGATTCCAACAGTGAAGGGTGGGGGAGGTGGGTTGCAAACCGATATGAAAGAATTTGTACGTTCTGCACTAGGGAAGGTAGATATCGCAGATGGATTTCGTTATTTAGTCAAATGTGATACATTTGCAAATGTTACGATTTTTACATTAAAGTTTTTTTTCCAAGCACTTTCACATTGAAACTTAGTTTCCAACTACAAAGCAAGAAGAATATACTGAGTTGAGTTTAGTTTGTGACAAGTTTAGAGCAGCTTTCAAGTCCTAAATTGGGGGTGGGGAGGGAATTACTTAATTTTCATAATTTTTTTGTTTTCCTCTTCCTTCATATTTTTCCCTCTCTTTCCTAGTTCCTTATATCTACGCGTACATATTTGGGGGGGGTGGCGGGGGGGTGGCGGGGGGTGGCGGGCGGGGGGGAGTCGCGGTGCTGCAAAATATAACAGAGCAATCTAATATGAGTACATATTTGCATTTTCAGGCGATGAGATATTCTCTTCATTGGATTCAAGCAATATCAATTTTACATTTCATTCATTTGGTACATTGTAATCTTAACATTCCTCAATATTCATCAAAAGCGACTTCTCAAACTTGATGCAACCAAATCTGTAGCAATCACTTGTTTCCCGGAACCAAAACGAGAAGGTTTCGGGAAATGCTTAGCAAGTGACGCCTAATTTTGAATATTGCAACAACAGCTGCTTCACGTGACCAGTTACGGTCACGTCTTTTGTAATTAACATTTTGGTTTACAATTTCATTTCCGTTTGTTTCATTTATCTAATTGGTATCAAAATTGAAACAATCGCTGATGTCATGGGTTCGATTAGGAGAGCCAGTTGGTGAGTTTAAATCAGAAATGAGTCCGTTAAATATTTTAAAATCTCTTACCACAAGTGAAAAAAAAAAAAAGCTACGTGCAATTGGGGGGATCAAAGTTCTAGAAGTTAATTGTTTTATGTTTGAGTTTGTGGGCCTTGATGTGCTATATAAGAAAATTCCAAAGCAGGCGAGGTTTAAGAATATTTTCTTTTATGAAAATAGTGCAAAACTTGACAGGGGCTAATTGATTTGCGATGTAACCCTTATTGGATTATGAAGAGTGGAATGTATGGATTTTTTAAGACCATTCTGAGATCAGAACGCAATACATCATGACGATTTCAAGAGCTCGGGAAGGGAGAGTTGGAGATTCTCCTCCTGTATCCCTTCTCCATATACTGTCAGCTATCACCATCGTTACCCTAATTCATATATGCCTTTCACGAGGTTGGGCTTTGTAACATGCCGACTCTCATACTCAAATTCTTCTTGAAGGGACAAAATGGCCATGTATCGCTTAAAACCCGTGTAAGAAGGGCTTTTTTTCTGGGTAAAGGCTACCCGATAAGGGGGCTAGGCGGTATAGTGAATAAGTCTTATATGTTTTTGAAAATGACAATACATAATTCTGAGGACTAATATAAGGGTGCACATATAGGCCTACTAAAATCGAATATTGACCGGGTCCTTCGCCCCTGGACTCCACCGGAGAGTTGCCCCTGAATCCCTTGACCCCACACCGAAAGTCTCCTACTTCGCTCTCGGACGCTGCTTTCGCGACGTATGAGATTGCCAATCCCCCCCCCCCCTCCCCCACCTTTCGAATTAACGACCTGAGCGATGACGTTTTAAATTTCCCCCACTTTCCGTCGGTACTTCTGCCACAATTTCCACGACCGGATCGACAGTTTAAGCGTCCTTATTTACTTGGTCTACTCGTACGATTGGCAGCAATGTTAGATATAAACTTCCTTTTTATTCGAAATTTCTCCAAATTCATGCCACCATTTTAAAGTCCGGTTCAAACCGCACGGACTACCCTCGACCCGACGAGACTCGATGTCGCGTTGGGTATAGTATGTACGTGTACATGTTAAGTTCTGATAGACATACTTTTCAGTTACTATCTTAAAGTGATTGCGTGTGTAGGCAAAAAGTAAAAACATTGAAATTTCATCTCCAAAAGTTTGGTAAGGCTTTTAATTACACCATTCAGACAATCTGGGAAAATAAATAGGTTTCAGTTGTTTAATTTTGCCATATAATTTCAAATTCTTCTAACATAACGACAAAAAGTGTAGAATACGATAATGTAGTGGTTGACAGTTTTCATTCAAATCAACGGCGTGCTTCTTTGAGCAAGCCAATGGGAAGAATACTAGTATTGAATATTCAGTTACCAACTCAGGATCACTGATGCCGCGGGCAAGGTTGTGTTCAGTTCGTAGGTTATTTGTGAATGCAGTTTTTCCTTTCACCAAATACTGCAAATTGCCGATACCTACCAAGGAGCGACGACTTGAGTAGTATGTTTTTGATACACTAGTGAAACCTGTACTGTTGCATATTCATTACGTAGGCGGTTATAGTAAGAACAGTTAATTTTCAAATATGATTTCTGTTTTTTACTGTTTTTGTGCCCATCCCGTTGCTTTTCGAAGTAGTTACTGTCATTTTCCTTCATTGAAAGACATAGTCCGTTCATGTACAACCTCGTACATTTCAGTACACACGCAATCACTTTAAATATTTCGAATTAACGTTAAGCCCGGGCAGACAGGACAGTGGTTTTGTATCAAGTTTTTCCTCGGAAATTTCGTTAAATTTAAGGATGTGTCAGTAAAACTTAAAAGGGGAAGGAGCAGATACAATGGATTCTAATGTTGGTAACGACGGTTCAAGCAGGAGAGAAAACGAATTGATGAAATAAAAAGGCCGGTCCAAACAGGGTATTTGTTCACCACTGAAGGGAAGGGTGAGAAAGAAGGATGGCCCTAAGAAAGTGAAGAGCCGCCGGGAAGACATTCATAAAGGCGCAAAAGAAAAAAAATTACAGGCGTGAGTTTGGGTTAGACATAATAATGAATGCTGATGGGAGGAAAAGAGAAAACGAACTGATGAAATGAAAAGACCGGTTCAAACAGGGTATTCGTTTAAATATCGCTGGAACTCAATGAAACAGACAAGACTAGGAGAAGGTGGGAAAAACGGATGGACCTAGAAAGTGAAGGGCCGCCTGAAAGACATGCATAAACGCGCGTACGAAAGAATTACAGTTGTGAGTTTGGGTTCGGCAGCAATGGTTCCGATCTTACTTTTAATGTATAAAAAATGGACACTTACGCAACTGCAACTGAGTGATGGCATTGCCTGTTACTTCTTTCAAGTCATACGCCCCTCTACCTCTTTTAGGAATTTTCAAAGCAAAGTATCACACCAGGGACCGCGGAGACGGGGGGGGGCTAGGGGACTTTATCCCCCGCACTTCTTTTGCTGTGGGCGTTTTGAGACGCCTTAAACTGCATTTATTTTATTGATCATATTGGGCCGCTTCGATGACTAGCCCCCCCCCCATCCACACTGATACTTGAACTCTCTGCCGACTTTTTGTGAAGGCAGCTTTTCATCACCGAAGACAGTTCCAATTCTCCCAACCTACTTACCTCTGACCCCTTGTAGCCCATATGTCGAACATTATTACACATATGAAGCAACACATTTGGTGATTGATTCATAAATATATATTGAAACAATGAATTTTGGCTGAATTCACTCACACCTTGGCGCCGAAGACAGGCCCACAGAGGCTCATCCCCATCTCCATTTTATATGTAGTCACTGATTAAAAAAATAAATTTAGGAGCAATGAAACGCGACTGATTCAACTCACACATCGGGGACGGGATGGCCGATGCTGAAAAAGAAAGTAAAGAAGGGAAATAATGAAAAGAAAAGAAAAAAAATACAATGACGAGAGGACGGAGGGAGGGGAAGTTGTTGGGGGAGGAATGTGTGTGGAGGGGGGGGGAGGAATGTGTGTGTAGGGGGGAGAGAATTGTAAAGGATCGTATTGAGCTGGAGGTACCTGGCTATAGCTGGGGAGACAGGGCGGCCGGTGGGGGTGGGAGGTGGGGTCGTTTACTAGGTCTTGTAGTTTTTCCCTGGGTTTTATTTGTCCGGACCTCGCCGACCGCCTCCTGCCCTCATCACCCCCTTTCTTTTCAAGTATCTTACCAAGTCCTCACAGGAATTATTACGTTACTCTCTTTCCCTAGTCCAAATTGCCCTAGACCGAAGGAGAGGGGTTGCGCGTAATTATCTCATTGATAATTAAGCGCATTTATTCTAATTTCAAAATCATATATACGACAAGGGTACTGAAGGGTCTTCAATGGGAGTGGGGGTTTGGTCATGCAAGGCATTTCTTATTATAATAAGAACGGGACTGTCAGCCCACAATCGCGGGTCATATCCGAATGGATTGTCACAGATGTCGGGCCATAAAAAATCATTTATAATTAAGTCCGATGATTCTAGTTTCAAAATCATATATACGACAAGGGTACTGAAGGGTCTTCAATGGGAGTGAAGGTTTGGTCATGCAAGGCATTTCATAAGGGTATTATTAATCAGAACGGGACTGTCAGCCCACAATCGCGGGTCAGATCCGAATGGATTGTCACAAGTGCCGAGCGAGGGGGACGCGTCAACCTCGTCCGCCATGATCCACGCATGCATGGTGATTGACACAAATGTCGGGTCATAAAAATCATTTATCCAAAGTGCATCTATTCTGGCTGGAAAATCATAGTATATGCCTATGTCAATTGTTCGGAGAAGCTTGTAAAAGTCTCGGGTTCTGAAGAGTATTTTCATTGGGGAAGGGATCTCGCCATGTATCCCCTACAATCACAAACCATGCAGGCTATGATTGGATCATTGTTCCACAAACATGTCGGGTCAAATATGGAATATCAGTCTGAAAGTTCATCAACTAAAAAGTTCTCAACCGTTAGTAACATTAATGTTTTGTTCTATTTTTATTCTTATTTTTGTAGTACTTTTGGTAACGCTACTTGGATTCGGATACCATTACTTTGCAATATTTATCTGCAATTACCCCCTTAACCTTGCGATTGGGGAATCCCCATCGGAAGAGTATACCACGAGCACAATTCGGACGTGCATGAAAATACACCAAATGGTGCTATTTGATTGGCTGACAGAATCTTGTACCCTTTGGAGCAATAGCACAGAGCTGACATTTTGTGCTAGTTGTTGAAAAATAAACCAGCATTATAGGAAAGATACATAAGTTATGACAAATATAAGCACACAGATTAATAGAATATTTGGTATTTTATCCCTACGGGTAGATCGAGATGCAATGAAAATGATTCTCAAGTTATAATTTGTGGAAATATTTTAAACTTTTCTCGAGTTATTGATACCACTTTTCAAAGTGTATCTTACTGGTGGCGGCATATCCTTTGATCTTTTATTAAGTTTATTGAACACATTTGTATAAAGATGAGCGTTTTTAGAACTTAACATTCATTAACAAACTTCTCTCCCCTTCAAAAAAAAAAAGATTCAAATAGATACCCGATTCTTGATAACAATGGTCACCCGGTTGTAAATAAAGCTGACCAGGTCAATCTTTTCACTCAATACTTCAATGACATCTTTCAAATTCCCGAGGGGAACTCGTTTGATAACAACTTCACTTCAGGCATAGAATCGACTCCTTTGTTTGTTCTCAGCAACTACTTCTTGTTCGTCCCTGATCTACAGGCTCAGGACTACTCTAGCCTTACTTGTTCTAAAATTACCATATCCGATTGGCGCTCAGCTTTGAAAAATACTAAATCCGGCTCTGCTCCAAGTAATGATGGTGTAACATATTTAATGCAAAAAACATCTCCCGGCTTGCATGGTAAACATTATTTTACTGTTATTCAACGATCCCCTTCGTATAGGGCACTTCCCGAATCCTTGGAAAACCATTCTCCTACTCAAGCCGAATAAAAATCCTCGTCAAACCTCTACTTATAGACCGATCAGTCTTTTACCAACACTTGGGAAAGTTTTTGAAAGAATCATCGACTCCAGAACCAGAAGACATCTGGACAAAAACAATTTCTTTTCTCCACACCAATTAGGCTTTCGTAAAAGCAGAAGTACCCTAAACCAAATTTTTCGCATTGCAGAAGATATCCGCATAGGCTTTCAACAAAACAAATATACAGACTTCCTTGATGCTGAAAAAGCATTCGATGAAGCTTGGCACATGGCATCAGGTACAAACTCCTTAATTATAACCTCCCAGTAAACTTTATTCGCCTGCTTTCGTCCTTCAGTAATCACATTCTTATGATCCATCATAACAACGCAGTCTCTAATCCTATTCACCTCAAAGCTGGCACGCCGCAAGGTGCTGTTCTTATAGTCCTCTCCTCTACACCTTATACGTTAATGGTACACTGTGAAAACGCTGGGTAATTTTTCGTTGGGTAATGCGTTTTCGCCAACATTCTGGGCAGATTCTGCACAATGATATGGGCCAAAATTACCAAACAAACTGATTTGTCCTACGCTAACCAACTGTCGGTTACAAGCAGCTGCACTTTTAACCAACTGTTGGGTAACGTGCTATATGCACGTGTGGCATTTGCGCTCGAACGTTACTGTGCTCGTACGTACGTACGTATAGGAAGCGCAGCACTGTCATGCACACATGTACAAGTGTCAACAACATGAGCGGCACGATCGAGAAACTTCTGTAGGAGTGGGGTCTACCTGAGCTAGCCCCAGTGTTTTCTGGTAAAAATATGTGCATTTACAAAGTTGTATCATTTTCTTAATGTTATTTAGACGTAATTTGCATGTCTCAAACATGCATGCTCCCAGATCGGCAGCCGATGAACACTGCACACTGCTTCAAGTTAGAGTTGGCCTACACTGTGCAGTGGGTAACTATGGTCTAAATGTGTAATTATCGTGTTAGGCTGTCGTTCGTAATAACGTTAGATTGTTATCACACTCACATCCTATCCAACGTAGCCTAGGCTAGAGACGAATAGGCCTAGACCTGTTACGTTAGTCGCACTACAAATTATCGGGAAAGTATTAACCGAGGAATGCTTTGCCGGCCAAGTCGAATTTTTACGAGATTTTTAGCATCAGCTGGGAACAGCTGTCACATACAACTGCCAGTACGTATTAATTCCCTCACCATACGATTCCTATGTCACATGTAAGGGGGAGGGGGCTTGCCTAGACTTAGGTCTACATATTTAATGTCCAGACTAATTCACCAGTTCGTGCATGATGAATAACAAAATAGTATGGGGACACTTTAAGTTAAAATTCAGTTTTGTCTTCCTAGCTGTACATCTGGGCTCGATTAATGTAGTTGTAATTACCGCTGTTTCATTTTCGTGCCGAACATCATCATGAGTGGGATCATGCCGAGGGATAAGTCTATCTTTGAGTTGATCAGTACTGCATCTTGAGTCATTTTTGCAGCAGTTGGCTTCATCCTCAAATAATTCCAGGGAAATAGGCTAGTTCACAGAAAAGTTTTCAAGTTTTACGGTATTTTACATGTTTGGAAACTTTCAATTATATTGAGCAGTATGTCTCGATTAGATTCTCGTGAAATATTTTGATAGCTAAGACAATTTTTGCATTACTTTTTGGCAATTATTTATTACTTTGGTAATAAGTAGTACTTTACTAGATCTCCCTCTGGAAGTGATTGACTCCATCATAGGCATTGTGTGCACAGTCTCATTTAATTCATGACTGGCTTTGAAAGGATTACTAATTCTGAACAAGCCAAAATAAAAAAAAACTTTTAAATCATTTAAAATATTATCATAATATAAATTCAGGTACTCAGACGAGGATAGTTTGCAGTCAAGACGGGTGTACAGATACCTTCTCATACACATCATCTTACAAGCGTCATCTTTTACGCCTGCACAAATCTAACCTTGAAGTAACAAACAATCAAGGTAAACTAGTAGGTAAATCAGTAGAAGAGCCTTGTGCCACAAATGAAGAGAAAAGAGAAATCATTTTCAATGATGCTAACTTCTCTGCTTTGTTAGAAAAATTTACTAGGTGCAGGATCTAAGAAAGGAGTTAATAAACTTAGTATGTTTTATGTCAGCCTATTATGTCTACCACTAAGGTATCAAGCCTCTCTGAATAATATTTTGTTAGCTGCATGTTCAAAGTCTACCTTGGTAGCTGAGTATGGAATCGACACAGTGCTTTCAGCATTACTGGAAGATGACTGCCCTCGATGTCCAGGAATGTGCCAAGGATGTTTGAAAACTTGCCTTTGATCATTTCCCCGAACCTGTCCCTGATGACACTGAAATTGTTTTTGATCCTAATGTGCAGGATCAACAATCAAATGCTGAAGGAAAATCTAATCCAGGTGTGCCACAACTGCATCTTCCAGGAATCAGCAATGGACAAATTCAATTTCAGGACATTCTTGGGATGCCCGTTATTTATCGACCGGTTCTAGCAAAGAAGAGAAGGTCACAACAGTCTGGGGAGCTCACTACTGAGACTTACATAAATGGACTAAAGGATGCTCCAAAACTGGTGGAGTCAAAGGACTTTTAAATCATTTAAAATATTATCATAATATAAATTCAGGTACTCAGACGAGGATAGTTTGCAGTCAAGACGGGTGTACAGATACCGTCTCATACACATCATCTTACAAGCGTCATCTTTTACCCCTGCACAAATCTAACCTTGAAGTAACAAGCAATCAAGGTAAACTAGTAGGTGAACCAGTAGAAGAGCAAGAGCCTTGTGCCACAAATGAAGACACTGTGGAGGAAATGGAATGTGATGGAGAAGAGGAAGACAATGATGAAAGTATTGAAGAAATTTCAAATGCAATAGCTCTCTACAATTGTTGAACACCTTGAGAAGGCTGTTTGCAAATTCTTACATGAAGAGAAAAGAGAAATCATTTTCAATGATGCTAACTTCTCTGCTTTGTTAGAAAAATTTACTAGGTGCAAGAACCTTTTCAACAATCTAAGAACACTCTACCAACAGGACAAATACTTTCAAGGAAAGGGGACATTAATAAAACCTGTTGACAAAATTATTGGAAGAAGTATTATGTCTAAAACAGATAGTGCTTCGGGTAGGGTCTATCAACAACCGTCTTCAGATTCGTACCAGTATGTTCCAATTGCAAAGGTATTAAAAGCACATTTGGAACAGAAAGGAGTAATGAGATCAATTCTGGAGCAAGAGAACCAAAGCAGTGATTCCCTACTGAAAACATATCGCGATGGGGCATACTATAAGGAAAGAGTATTCAAGGAAGACGAAACTGTGATTCCCCTGTTACTATACAATGATGACATTGAAGTGGGAAATCCTCTTGGATCTAAGAAAGGAGTTAATAAACTTAGTATGTTTTATGTCAGCCTATTATGTCTACCACTAAGGTATCAAGCCTCTCTGAATAATATTTTGTTAGCTGCATGTTCAAAGTTTACCTTGGTAGCTGAGTATGGAATCGACACAGTGCTTTCAGCATTACTGGAGGATGACTGCCCTCGATGTCCAGGAATGTGCCAAGGATGTTTGAAAACTTGCCTTTGATCATTTCCCCGAACCTGTCCCTGATGACACTGAAATTGTTTTTGATCCTAATGTGCAGGATCAACAATCAAATGCTGAAGGAAAATCTAATCCAGGTGTGCCACAACTGCATCTTCCACGAATCAGCAATGGACAAATTCAATTTCAGGACATTCTTGGGATGCCCGTTATTTATCAACCGGTTCTAGCAAAGAAGAGAAGGTCACAACAGTCTGGGGAGCTCACTACTGACACTTACATAAATGGACTAAAGGATGCTCCAAAACCAAAAAAGACTGTCCCCAACAAGACCAATGGTAGGCAGAGGGACAAACAGAAAACCTCAAAGACCTAAGCAAAAGGCAAAGGAAAAGTCAGCAAGGTGAAACCCAGCCTGGAAATACTGTTGTATAGAGATGGTCATTCCACCCCACCATACGCAAAAGGTCGTACAAAGTTCAGTCTTCCGGTGTTTACCCCAGATTTGTTTAACTTTTTCTTTATTTTCCCTCAGACAGTCAGATCAGACAACACATTAAAAATAGTAAACTTAGACCCTGTTCTCAGAAAGGTTGCGCAATCCTTTCGTGATTGGATAATCACGGATGGCAACCACCTTACTCTGTTACGTAGGTAAACCATTTGACCTGTGATTGGTCAGTGTCGGCAATCAATCCCGTGACCCTTAGCAGTTTAGCGTGGGTCAATCCATCGACCTCGCCACGCCGCCGGCACTGGCTCTCTGGGTATCGAAGTGTGAACATCGTTCGTCTCCGTGTATTATGTAGGCTTGTGTTACCAATGTAATTGTAAACTTTCTCCGTCCTTTCGTTTCTCTCTCACAATCATCATCGTTAACTAATTTAAATTGATTTATGTGTGCCAGTCGAATCATTAAATAATAAATGGAACTCTGATCAAATCAAAGGAAACTCTCCTTCTCTGGATTCTCGGTTCTGACGTCTCTCTGTGTCAACAATCCGTCGCTGGGGCAGTCATAACACGACTGAGAACCCCCAAAACCCCGGTTTATTCTACATGGTGGTCGGCATATTCTACATGGTAGTCGGTGAAAAATCTAAAAAATAACCCCCTGGATCGTCTACTTTGGATGTGGTCACCTTGGATGACCTGGTATTGGATGGTCAGAAAGTGGTCTTGCGGTGGACTTGGCCTGAAATTTGACGCCGGAAACCAGTGGTCACCGCCTAGGTTAGCGTAACGTTGGAAGCTAGCGCCTATCCATCGGCTGCTAATACTCCGGTTGTAACGTCGCTACCGTTAGGCTAGACGAACAACGCGCCACTCCACTCAGGTTAGCCAACGCTACCGAGGCCTCCAGCACCATTCGCGCATCCATCTCGACGCCGGAAAAACCACCACCGACGACAACGAGAGACAAATCAATTACAAAATTAAGGGTGAGTAAGAGCTCTTCTCCCAGTCCCACCCCCTCCACGAGTCAGAAACGTTACGTTTGTGTGTTCCTTTTTGTCATGTGAATTGCGTAAAACGATTTTGCGTAACTGGTACATTTTTGCTTCGTGTATGTAGCCACCTGTAGTGTAACTAACGGCGATCTCACAAATAGGCTAGGCCTTCGGTGTACGTGAGCGAAAGGAAACAAAAAAAATATGTCAAAAACCCTCTATTGTTTTTCATCGTGCAGTAGTAGTTTGAAGGGATGTAACTCCGTGTCAACTATCATTGCCGTAACAGTTCATACTTTCACGAGATGCCAAACATTTTTGTCATAATTTTGTCACCTGTAAACAATGACGTTATAGTCGAAGGGAAAGTCCCTCATAACGTAGAACGTTAACGTTAGGCTTAGGCCTTCTCAATGTCACATGTTACGTTGATGCCATGAATGTGCCTTGTGATTTTCTTTTCAACAATGTATAGTCACGAGTCTTCTTTTCACGATACCAGTGATGATGTTTAATGAAATCTTTTTTCAATGATAACGTTAATTACGTGTAATGACCCTTTTTGACGATAATGACGATGTGTAACGTTGCTTCAAATTTTGATATTGAGTCTGGATCGAGCCTATCCTAGACATTGGTTTTTAACTGTTTGCTATATCTATGTTATATAGAGGTAAATTATACACCTGCTAGGTTATATTGTTGTTTATACTTTCCTTGTATGGATTGTTTTTCCTACGGTGTCATAGCAACGGTCTCAGTTACATGTCAGTGAGGTTTTAAATGGGTTGAACCTTATGCATGTCTATTACAATTTCTGGAGTGTGGAATGATTTTTGACTCATGACGAGAAATGGAGTAATTTCTTGCACAAAGGGTGCGCAACAAGTTTTTTTTTTTTTTGACCGAACGTTACTGTATTGTGTATACGATTCATGAATTTACGGTAATCGAGAAGTATTTGTTTATTGTTTTCCTGGATCCATCTGAGTATGTATTTACAGGTATCACTTCTTCCTTTGCCAACATTTTGTGAGTGTGTGCACTTACAACGTAACGTTGATTTTTCTCTTTTTCTTATTCCTTGAAAACTTTGATTCACTTTGATTATCATTGACTGTGATGTTTCTGACTTTCCCATCCACTGTCCCGCCTCTCCCAATGTGTACAGATCATTTACTGTACAAGAGCTCTTGCTTACATGCTGTATTACTGTCATATTTCATATGCATAATTTCATATTGCATTCACAATTTCCTATTGTTATGGTCGCTATATTTTAATGAATGTTGACATGAACCTCATATTTTAGTAAAATTTTGGTTACTGCGTAACAAAATTTTAAAGGGGAAAAGGGATGTTGTATAGAGATGGTCATTCCACCCCACCATACGCAAAAGGTCGTACAAAGTTCAGTCTTCCGGTGTTTACCCCAGATTTGTTTAACTTTTTCTTTATTTTCCCTCAGACAGTCAGATCAGACAACACATTAAAAATAGTAAACTTAGACCCTGTTCTCAGAAAGGTTGCGCAATCCTTTCGTGATTGGATAATCACGGATGGCAACCACCTTACTCTGTTACGTAGGTAAACCATTTGACCTGTGATTGGTCAGTGTCGGCAATCAATCCCGTGACCCTTAGCAGTTTAGCGTGGGTCAATCCATCGACCTCGCCACGCCGCCGGCACTGGCTCTCTGGGTATCGAAGTGTGAACATCGTCCGTCTCCGTGTATTATGTAGGCCTGTGTTACCAATGTAATTGTAAACTTTCTCCGTCCTTTCGTTTCTCTCTTTCAATCATCATCGTGAACTAATCTAAATTGATTTATGTGTGCCAGTCGAATCATCAAATAATAAATGGAACTCTGATCAAATCAAAGGAAACTCTCCTTCTCTGGATTCTGGTTCTGACGTCTCCGCCGCTGGGGCAGTCATAACACGACTGAAAACCCCCCCAAAACCCCACATATTCTACATAGTGGTCGGTATATTCTACAATACTTCCCATGTTCAGAATAGTTTGCCACCTGATTTAGCCAGGGCTTGCTAGAAAGAGGTGTTCCTGAATACGTGCATTTCAGAAGGATATTACACGCTTGAAAGCATGAAACATTTTCCCTATGAAGGCATGGATAGAACAAGCATACTTTGAAAAGTGAAGCAAACTGCATGCTAGTGTTGGTGCTTCCTTAGATTACTGACTTAGAGGATGTGCTGTGCCTCGAACAAAGTTACACCAGACATGCCAAATTTTCTTGCAGATTTAGTTGAAGATGTTCTTGATTCATATTACAGGATGTACCCTGATATAGTTTCATTATGTCCTCTAAGACTACTTCCAGCGAAGGCTCAGCAACTTCTTTTACCTTTGTGTCCCTGTGAGTCTGTATATGAGGTGAGCAAGGCATTAGTTTTGCTTTGTTTTATTATTGCCAGTAGTGAGTACATAGTTCATAGCCATGCATACAGTGTTCAGTTTGGTTCATCTGCCAAGTGTCGCAGTTTTCCATTACGCAAAGATATACTTACTGTTACAGTAACTTGAATAGTGTTGTTGGGTGTTCCCACTGAGCATGTGACAAAATATAATGGAAATCATACAGCATACACATACATGCTGTACGTACAATTGTCTAAAAGATCTTCATCATTTAGAGAAGGCAGACATCATTATTCTAGATATTAAAGGCAGGGTTGGCCAATAAAAACTGGACAGTATCCACAATATATTTACAAATTACAAAATTAGTGAAATGACTGTCATTCAAGGAATCAACTATTACCTCGCTGAATTGCCCTGACGTGTCTGGGCCACAATTTTGACTGTTTTGTTTCTCCAGAAAGGCATTCAAATTAAGCACAATTTTTCTGTGCTATGGCCACAGCAACAAGAAAACCATAATAAGGGGCATAAGTTAAGAGTTTCAACATGCTGCTGAAGACATGTTTGGTGTCCGAGGAGACTGCGTAATACAGAGCTTTCATGATGACTTCAATGAAAGAAGTCGATCCTTGTTGAAATTCAATCTTCAATCTCTTCCAAATTATACGTTCCCTTGTTTTTGAAGTCATTCTTAAAAATGTTTTAAACGTCAATGCTGTAAATTGACAAAGGTGTGAATGATTCATACACGTACTTTAGGTTGTAAAGGGTTGTGACGAGAAGACATTTCAGAGTGGCTAGCACATAGACCACCATTTTGGGCTAATGACCTTTTGTTCCTGGTAAAAAGAATGCATGTAGTGTGCATGGCTGCATTCAGTATTCTGGTGCAGTAAATCCAGTCATGCATTTGGGTATTGAAAGTGCAGGGATTCATAATTGTTACCTGATTTTATTGCATTTTTACAGCAAGTTTGTTGCTTTATCAACTTCTTACACAATTTAATGTATGCTCCTTTACAATAATTCCATCAGAAAGGCAACTAAGCTGGCTGGCTCTGTAGAGAATACGACATGTTGTTCTCCATATGGAGCACCTCCTGAGGCAGGTCCCGGATGTGCAGGTTTGTCACCTGGTCGGAAGGTGTATGTATGGTGAGCATGTCCAAAATAGAGAGGGGCATCTTCCTTGATACCATTTACGATGCCGTCACAAAATTGAAGGAGGATTAGCAAGTTCACTAATATCACATATATACATCACATATATTTCAGATTTAGGGAACAGTGCAAAGAATTTTCCACAGACAAATGTTTTCTTTGCAGGACCTGTGAAAATTCTGAAGGTGGGAATAGTGCAATCACACACCTCAGTGCCAACACTGGATTAGAGCCAAAATTTGCACATTTGTCTGCACTATTGCATATTTTTTCATTGTTGAATTTTTGAGGGTGGCGAACAAAAAATAGCTGGCACTATAGTGCACTATATTCTTCACTTGAACACTGCTTACTAGCAGGGCTTTAGCCAAGGTGGTGAGCTAAGGGAATGCAGTAAAATTCTTTCATTCAGGGAGACCAAATGACTCCTACACTGCTCTCTGGTTAAAGGCTTGCATACCAGAATCAGCACCATAGTCATACATCAACACTTTAGGACCAGTTAGTGGAGCTCATGTTCCAGGGAGGGATAATTTATGCTTGCCAGAATTTACAGGTAATTTCAGAATGGATCCATTATTTTTCCTGAATTTGGAGGGCACATGCCGCCCTTGCCTCCTGCCTCATATGCTCACACCCAAAATTGACAGAAAAATTTGCTGCATAGATTATTTTACAGGAAACCTGGGTAAATTTTTCTTGCGCAGTGTTGAAATGAAAGGTGTATGCACACGACAGCTGTACATATATGCAGTTTAATGACCTTTCCATCACAGTGTAATTACAACCTTATACAATCTGAATGCAGTTTAATGACCTTTCCATCACAGTGTAATTACAACCTTATACAATCTGAATGCAGTTTAATGACCTTTCCATCACAGTGTAATTACAACCTTATACAATCTGAATGCAGTTTAATGACCTTTCCATCACAGTGTAATTACAACCTTATACAATCTGAATGCAGTTTAATGACCTTTCCATCACAGTGTAATTACAACCTTGTACAATCTGAATGCACGATCTATGCATTCTTAAACTTGCAAAACGTGAGGCGATCAGTCAGGACTCCATTCCCGGAGGAGGGCCACAAAGTCACACTGCCAAAACACATGTGGAACACTCTCCCACTATCTCCAAGACGCCACTGGAAGCGCTTGAGATTCGTCACAATGGCTTTATGTGCGATCAGCCACAGCAGGTCTCGCAGGCGAAAGTAAAGTGACCTGCTGTGAACCACACTCCACACTTCAGGCCCCGACGCATAGCCGATGAGATGAACCTGGCTAACCAATAGCCCGATGTATGGCCCCCGCACTAGATCGCGAGACATCAACCACAGATGACATAATACGGAGAGTGCCCTCATGTGGCCCGTAGGCCCTGGTGGGCCTCCAGCTATGGGGGGGGCTGTTGTTAAAAAAGGAGGAGAAAAACCGGAAAAAACCTCCCCAATAGCGAACAAAATAGGCAAACGGCATTCTGCTGTCAACAGCATCTATAAACACACCATCCGGAGCAACCTGAACAGTGCCTGGGTACCACAAGAGAGGGTAAATAAAACGATTTATAACAGTAACCTTCCCCAACAGGCTAATGTGGCGATCCTTGAAGTCCTATAACCTAGCTTCCACCAGGTCCACTTTCTAGTTAAAGGTAAGTGATTCCGGCGAACTATAACCAAACCATACACCGTTTATTTTTAAGGCGACATCCACCCATGATGCCGCGAAGGGTAGTTGTTTCCATCGCCACTTACCTAGACAAAGTCCTTTGGTCTTTGTTGGGTTCAGTCTGGCACTTGCTGCTCTTTGAAAGGTAGCCAGCGTGATAGTAAGGGCCCTGAAGGAAGCTAGGTCGGAGACTACGCATGTGACGTCGTCGGCGTACTGCAGACACTTGACCTCAGCTCCACCGGGTATGTGAAACGGTCGGAACAAAGAATCTACTTAAAATGCTCTTACAAGGGATTCCATAAACAATACATTGAGGAGAGGTGACAGTGGACACCCCTGCCGCAACCCCCCCCCCCCCCCCCGTTGGACTCTGAAGGCGTCCGATGGAAACCCATTTACAATAACACAACCATTTACATTCTTATAAAGTAACCCAAGCAACAACACTGATCGAGGGAGACAAGCGCACGTGGAAGGTCACGGTCCATAACATATTCAACTAAGTCCCGCCCGCATCAACCAGAGGTTCTGCTGAACATGCTGTGCATGCCTGAAAAGGCCCAAGAACATCCGATATAACTGTGCCCAGCCTGTTGCAGAGGGCTTTTGCCAGGATCTTGCAGTCCACGATGGCAAGTTAAGCATACAAGCTGCCTCAAAGAAATACAACATCCCCAAAACGAAATTAGTTGACAAGCTTCATGGGAAGCATCCCATAGTGACAACTCAGGGCTCTTCCCCTGTCTTGACAAAAGATGAGGAGGAAAGATGAGCAAACTGAGTCATTAAAATGAGCCAAATAGGTTATGGACAAACACGCCACGAATTGTGCCTGACATTTACTGTACGACTGAGTTGTTTATAAATATGTGCAATGTTTTATTTGGAGTGATATATCTACGGAATGTAAGTTGCAATTTTTAAACTAATTTCTTTAGTTTCAAGTTTTTCTTACTG
The DNA here is from genome assembly GCA_021234535.1 of Stichopus chloronotus. Taxonomy (NCBI): domain Eukaryota; kingdom Metazoa; phylum Echinodermata; class Holothuroidea; order Aspidochirotida; family Stichopodidae; genus Stichopus; species Stichopus chloronotus. The sequence goes on along the minus strand of CM037833.1, from coordinate 30,016,231 downwards.
GGTGAGGGCATTTCTTCGCCGACATCCGAACTTATTACAAAGAACTGGAGAGGCATTAGGGGTGGAACATGCTTTTGTGACGGCAGAGAAATTAGAAAAATAGTTTGAAGAATTCAGAAAATACATTAGAGTCAGCAGAAGTGGAAGACGGGACACAAATACTACAAGACGGACCGAGATTTTTCAACTGTGATGAAAGTGGGTTCCCGTCAGCGGGTAGAACCGAAAAAGTGCTGGCCCCGAAAGGCGCAAAATACGTGGTCCAACTAAGTAATAGCGACAGGAGGCAGATCACAGTGATGGCAGTGCAGCCGGTTTGTTCCGCCGATGCTGGTCTTCCCAAACACCCGATTCAGGTTACATCGTAATGACTTTCATTTCGTCTCAACTTACAGTCATTGCGTATGCACATATTTTATTTTTTTGGATGTGTTCTTATTTTTATATTTTTTTCATTCAAATGAAAAAATATAAAAATAAGAACACTTTAAAAAAAATTAAATATGTACATATGCAATGACTTATGGGAATCGATGGCATTCTCTGTCTACATAGGTAGGTTTTCTTTTGTGAAATTCAAAATTCAAAATTAAATTCAAAATTAAAGCAGATCGATATGGCTGTGTATGTTTATTGTAACATGGAACAAATTTTTAACATAACATGAAAAGAGTGCTTTGTTCTAATTCTTGGTTCAAAGGTATGACCCACTTGAAGGCGCCCCGGAAGATTGGTGTATAGGACGTAGTCCAAACGGATGGATCAATTCGAATGTATTCTATGAGTGGGTTGCTAACCACTTCCATCCCTTCTTAACAAGAGAGAATATCAAGTTCCCGATCATACTACTCTTAGACGGGCACTCCTCACACTTGAGTCTAGAGGTTACAACGTTTGTGGGGAAAACGACATAATTTTGTACTGTCTTCCAGCACACAGTTCCCATGTCCTACAGCCCTGCGATTTGACACTGTTCAGAAGCTTAAAGACGTTTATGGCGTTTATGACGTTTATGGGAAACCACACTTTGCTTCAAACAGTGCAAATGAATCTTCTGGCCGTTTCCCCTCAACAAGTCAAGATTCGACCGTGAATCGCTGTGATTTTCAGACCAGAAACAACAAATGGTGAAAGCAGCCTAGCGTCAATTCCGCCATCAAGCTTTCCCAGGATCCCAATAGATGTGGCTCTTTAATAGAAGACTCATCGAAGGATTCGATTTGAAAACTGATGAATTATATAACACATGGAGAGAAATTAAACTGACAACAACCAAACTGCCCCTACAAACACTCAAAAAAAAACGTCCCCAAAAACCAGGAGAAGCTCTTCCTCACGTTGTTTCTGGAAAAAAACTCTACGTGAGTATCTCCAAAAAAAGAAACACGACAAGGAGCAAAGAAAACGAATCAACACAGAAAAAAGGGAACAAGCTAAAAAACAGAAATCCAGCATGAAGAAGAATGGGACCACAACTACTGTAGTGGCTTAGGTGTGAGAATGGGTTCTAATTTTCATTTCACACTTTCATTTCCAGCCCACCGCTACATGGCACATCCTCAGACGGTCAATATGTTAGTACACTGTAAGCAAGTAGTGTTTGTACGCTAATATAATGGACCCAACCACCCAGACCTAAGAAAGGAGACACCTACTAGAAAGCATGTGGGGAAAAAATGTGGAAGTCCCGTCGATACGTAACCACGCTCAAAACCAAAATGTGATATTACTCTTCATAAAATAGAGCAATTAAATCACCGCCCCTAAGAACACGCAGATGCGATGCTGAAAAACAACCATTTACTGTTCCTGATTCTGACCCCCAACTTCTCTCTCCACAAAATAGGGAGATTTACATGGCCAAACGTCACAAATTGTAGACATGAGGATCTACATTTCTTGACAAGGAGGGCGGGAGATCTGTAACAAACCCGCGAGTCTCTGGGTACGGTGAACCTGGGGGAGTTGTCATGTACGGTTATTGAACCTAGAAACCAGTATTTCCCCCATGCATATGCTTCCCAAATTAAATGGACCCAACCACCCACACAACAAACGGAACACTGTTTCTTCGCGCTGACTGAGGACACTTGTACTTATTTATAAGTGTCAGGGTTATTGGGCCCAAAATCGGGGCAGTTAGGAAACTGAAAGGACATGTAGCCTATTATTCTTTAAAAAACATGACTCTGGTTTTTTACTGTGCATATGATTGACTAGAACTCGGACAATAGTACAAGCAATGATTCACACCATTATTAGTTTCTGCTTGATGTAAAAATGGCAACATATTCACTAAGCTGCTAATTAGAACAAAATGTGATCAGACTACATATATTCCTCAAAATATTGGGGGGGGGGGACATTTGATATGATGTCCATCCTTTAAAAAATAAGGAGGGCAGACATGTAGGGGAAAACGGGGCAAAGTTGATCAGTTTTTCCGGTCAAAGTTCACCCCTCTTACTGCATGAAATGAAAGTAGAAGCTAAATGCGGTAGGCCTATGTACAATACCACTTTCGGTTTCATACTGTAGCGGCATAAAGCCTTATCGTTGGCTTGTTTGTCAATTTTGGCGAGCGCCCCTAACTTGGAGGGTTCCAAAACTTTAGTTACGAAACGGGGGGTTGCGACTTTGGACACGCTAGTGAACACACGTATTTTGTTTCGCCTCTCGGACCTCGGAGATATATTTACGTTTCATTTAGCGTCTATAGTCTATGTAAGGCCTACTTTAGGTTCGGCCTAGTTCGGTCGAAACGTTGTAGCGTGCGAAAACTATAAAGTGCCGAAAACGGGGAATTCAGGAAGCAAAAGTTCGTAAAGATCGAGTGAGAAGATTCTTCAAGGTTCACAATGTTTTAATAACTCTTCAAAATGATAACAAGGTCAACATACAGGTGAGAAACAAGCTAAAAAGATAAATATTACTAGACCTAAGGTCAACACGTCCTAACGCGAGTGCGGTCCCAGCTAAACTGAGTTCAAAATATGCTTCATGCGAAGAACACCCAAATCACCAGAGCCCGCGCAAGAGCGCGGCAGACGCTGATTGGACAATACAGTAAATGCATCCGCACAGCCTTTGGTGCTGCTCTGTGATTGGCTATAATTGTATATGAGTTCACGCAGTGTTTGCACACGGTCCGCAAGCAGTGCTTGTATCTATGCACAGAGCTAAATATAGCTCAACTACATAACCAATAGGAAGTCAATCTTGACATGACGTAGTCGATTATGTCCTGACGTAGCAGTGTGGTCTTTGCACAGAAGTTCAGCGACGTTCAACAACAAGTGCGTCTAGCATCAAATACAATATCATTTGTAAGTACAACAAGTGATTACACATGGAGAATATTCAAAGTCTTAGTATTGTCAAGTGCAACTCTAAATGTGTCCTACAACTATATGTCACGAGCACCTTAATATTCCGATCGAACTGAACATTATATTCATTCACACGGAGACCGCGCCCGGATTTTTTACGTGAAAGCATTTGTGCTACTCTCCCGGAACTTACATGTTTCTACTTTACGTTACATTTGCATATATATCCATTTTATGCGTGCTGACTGTTCCTTTCTCACGTCGCAGGACACAATGAAGTCTACGATGTCCCTTTAAGCGGAACCTGGGCACTGTCAACAAGTGAGCGCTTATCTTCTTTTTTTTTGTGATAAACTAAATTGCCAAAGTGGTGACCTCGAAGTGATCTTCTTCAGCTGCCTAGTGACCGTTTGGGAACATTTACGTTAAGTAGTTTCAGTTCTGGGGGTCAGTTAATTGTAACGCTAGAAATTTTTGAGGCAGGAATATTGTTTAGTTTCGATAAGAAATAACGATATTTTCTCTACCGTTTGTAAAACTTTCTCACGGCCGCGAGCATATTCCATTATTTTTGTACCATAGCCAATGTGGTCCACTTCTGAACATGAACCTTCACTTTGGTAACATAAAATCTGTGGAGAAATAGACATTTCATGCTTTTATAAAATGGCCCATTTCAGACATTGGACCGCAAACATGACCAACATGCACCCACGTGGAACCACTTCCATAGCACAAATGTGAGCATCAGCAGTCTTGCATACAACCTGTAAGAGAAGAATCATGTATTTTGCATGATTTTACAACAACCCCAGGACACTACGGTTCCTTGTACTTGGAATATACATACTGTAAGATGATATGCTGGAGTTCATAAATGCTGCTTCTTCATTTAATCTTGAAACTGCTACCTCAAGCAGTACTTCCATGATTTACTAGACGGGGACTGATGAAACATGTAAGCATCCATAGCATAACAAGGTTTCCATACTTTGAGTTTTGCCCCCCCCCCCGTGTCCCCAGATGATGTTTGACCTCTACCAAAAACAAAAGGGCACACCTTCCAAATATGGGTAACCTACATATCAAGTTTGACTTTCATCCGACTTTCCCCTATTGAGTCAGAGCGTACCTAAAGCAAGTGTCACAGGTGCACACACACCGAATCACCATCGCAAAGATTCTTTGCCCGCGTTCGGCAAGGAAGACTTACGTCTTCCGGTTTTATTTAGACCTTTCCTATCAAATAATGATTATATGAAATATAGAGACGGTTTGATCGTATAATGGGAAACTATTCATTTAAAAACACAAATTGGAGCCACGACAAAATTCCTTCGTTAAGGGGGGGGGGTGGGGTTTAGTCGTTTTGATCATGTAAACTAAGAAAACGTTTATTAAAACTGTAAAGTTGTGATATTCACGATTTAAAATATTTTGTGTCAGCACTTGCCTGCAATAACGTCTTGTGCCCTGATTTGAAAATTAACAGGACATAATTACAAAAACAAATGGTAAATGAGGGAACAAAATATTGACCTCTTGCAACTAAACTGAAGATTTCATGGTCAGAGTATGGTAACTTGGAAGTGACATAAAAGTCATCTCAGTTCAGCTATATCGTTCAGTTCTGATGATTGCAATTCCTACCAATAGTGAAAACTTGCAACAGCTAAGGGGTTGGGTGGTTGAAGTACGCGACCTGTACAACACACCTTGCTAATTGGAAAGCTAAGAAGTATAACTCTAACGTCTTTCCTGTAGTGACTGTGCACGATGAACCTTTGAGCTAGAGGGACTTTTTATGAAGCCTGTTGTAGATGTCTTTTCTTTTACTTCATTCAACACCTAGAATTATTACTCAGATACATGCAGTTTACAGAACAATATTTGGAGATTGCTGTCCGTTTGAGTTCATTCTTCCCAGAAAAGGCCACCTTTACTGTGCGCTGTTATTGTTCGCAAGGCTCTGTTCATTCTGCCTGTCTAATAACCTCTCCCCCTTAAAAGGTTTTATTTATACGGTCAAATAAAAAGAGTGATTGCAATTCCTGCCGATAGTGAAGCTGCTGGGTGGTTGAAGTACGCGACCTATACAACACACCATACTCAATGTTTTATAAAGTTGGCCACTCAGTGACAAATTTCTCTCCAATTTAATCTAGAAGCATGATACGAAAGCTTACACAAATACAGAATGAATTATTCTTACGTAAAACAGACTGCATATCTTACCAAACCAAGTTTGCACCAAACAACTTAAGTCCCCACACCACAATAACCAAATTGATTTCATTTACGTTTATTGCGAACAGGGTACCAAACCTTTTCTTCAGTACTTCAAAAGTCACTGCTCCCTAAAACAAAAAGAGGAGATTTACTTGTGGCAATACCTCGGACGCCTCATTCACAGAATATAAGCGGTCTCTTGTGATCCCTCCATCAAAACAAATAGTAGGCAATTCATGGAGTAGTTGAAATCCTCATCATATAGGTTTTCACATCAATATGGTTTTTTCGCAGTTTGAACTAAAGGAAACCCTTCATATTGACTGGAATCTGCCTAATCTGAACAAACAACGGGGATCTGCATTATTTTTTTCTTTTCAAGTGAGTGCGTTACTTCTCTGTTACTCACCAATTGGAAGTCATTCACTTCGTCTTATTTAACACTATTAATAACCCGACGATGGAAGTTAACATTCGGAGACACTTAGTGTTTTCATTATAATCTTTGTGTACGTTGTACATATACTGATATTTGCCATCAAATTAGTGATGTCATGTTATTATCTGGACTTGTCCTTCGAAGAACATTCCCAATATCGTTTCCCATCATTACTGGATACCCATCATAATGGGTAGAAGAGCGTGATAAATATTCGATATTTAATGGTCTTGATGTGCGCCCCACATTCGACAAATTCTTGCAAGTGTGACTTAAAAATCGCATACAGTGCGTTGGCGTTGTTCCCAGACTCTTTATATACTTTCTTATCTAAATTTTTTAAAAAAGAACCTTGCATTTGTCTTCAAAATATCTATAATGCTTTTATGAGAACTTTACCTTCAAACGTCAATGCAATCAATCTGCCATTCCGTTGCTTAATGGGCACAACTGCAATATCTCCATTGCTTCTCTGGCAACTCCGTTGTTCCATCCTATATCCTCGTCAAGATTGACCAAAAAAAAAATCCGTCCCGTCCTTTACTATAGAAGAATTTCTCTCGCCACTATAGCTGACGCCAATGAGTAAATTCTGAATAGAATTCGTGGAAGTTGCAAAACATATCGGCTCGCTAGTAAAATCCCTGGTTAAATTGGTACGTCTGATACCCAGAATCCTGACAACGCACTATACGCTTTTTTCATTTCTTCAGAAACTTTAGCATTTGAAACTTTGCAAGGATAACAACAGACTCGTTTGTAGGTTTCCAGAAGTGATGTCTGCAAAAAAAAAAAAAAAAACCCGTGGGCAAGCGAATAAAAAGGTGATCAATGAGACTGCAAGAAATAGCAGTAAGTCTGGTAGGTAAGGTGATTACTGTTGAAAAAAAAGTTACACCTCATAAGATTAAAATAGTTGTGAACAGCTGAATTAGCATCAAACTAACGAAGGTCGATGTTCAGGTCCCCTCCAAACTTACACAGCTCTCTGAGATTTACTGAAAGTAAAGCAGACTCTAGTGCTTCATTAAAGTGAGAGATATTACCTCTGGGATGCCTGTAGCAAACAACAAACTTAAACAGTGAATTGTTACATTTAATATCAATCCAGAGATCCTTGACAGTTACTACATTGACAGGGTAAATGATCTTCAATAAGGTTTGTGGTCAAATTGGTTTGGACAAAGGATTTCTTACAGAAAATGTCAACACCTCCACATTTCATATGTGGTAAAACAAGTTCAAAAGTATAACTTGGTAGAATATAACAGAAAGACTGCGGATGACAGCTTCCAATTTCAGAGAGCATAATTACATCAAACGTATGAGAAAGACTTTCGAAATAAACTACAAGTTCCGGAAAGTGCTTTGGAAGACTTCTATATTTAAATGAAACAGAGAGGCCTTTAGTAGAGTTGTTTACTTTGGCTGTAAATGAGTCATCATCGTAATAATTACAGCTGACGTTGCTATTGCTTTCAACCTCTTCGTTGGCGAACTTGAGCTCAACACGGGTTCGGAAGGTGTTGTCATAGAGGTTTGTTTCATGCACATCTTCGACATCGAGGAGGCTATGAAGTTCGCTATCAGAGAGGCAGCTAAAGAGTGGAGCTAGATTGAAGAATGGAGCTAGATTGGTTATCAGCCTCCCCTAAATGTAATACCTCAGCATCGATTTTCTTAGTAATGCCACTTGGTCTATACCAGCGAAAGTAGATACCCTCGGGCCAACGTTGGGGGTTCATGAAGACCGTAGGATCGTCACCTTCAGCTTTTATGTAAAATGAACTATAGTAGTCAGAAAAAGAAACTTCAGGGCTAAATATTTTAGCAAACACGTTCGCTCTGCGTTTTCGTTTCACCGAAGTAAATCCTGTGGAGCTTGCTTTGCCCACCATTGGTTGCTTTTGTTTCTGATTTTGCTGTTCTGCTCTAACAGGATTCACTGAGTTGTTTGTTGTGTATCGCATTACGCGCCGCTTACCACCTTGGCACACAATCTATGATTACGTATCAACAGTAATTATGAAAGTGTCCGTCCCTGTGTTTGCATCGGTTGCCATGGTGATTACTATCAGTGGTGCAGATCGCCTGGGCACAGTACTTGTCACAGGTGCTACCTAGTTCAGCCTCTCTAGCTTGGGTTGGATTACAGAAGATCCTTTCAGCAAGGGTAGTCGACTGCGGATTGACACATTGTACTATCTTTAAAACTGGCTGGCTGCAAATAGTTAAATCGTGTCAACTTTTAGCTGGGTGTGTTCATAATACTCGCAGAGACAGCCTTGATATTTAGCTCCATACTTCGACCTTACATGCTTTGGCCTATGACTGTAAAAGACACTTGCACCGACTTGTCTGGGTAGTTTTTGTTGTACTCCTTGTGTGCAGGTAACGAATTGTACTTGTCATGATGTGCCTTGGTTTAAACGTACGCTTACTTAGATACAAACTTTTTTGTCGGGAAGCTGACTAGAGTGGGCCTCATAAAACTGATGAATCTTCTTTATCTTTACTGTTGCAGCTGAAGTGGCTTTGCGACCTGGTTTTTTTCTTTTTTGCTTTCTCCAACAACTTCCTGCTAACACCAAACCTGCAGCAAGTGGCTCTCTGGAGCCTCCATTCCTTTAATGAGCTTAGTGAGCTGGCAAAGCTCTTCTTTTTATTCGACTGCCGTGGTTTTTCCTTCCCTCACAAATTGTTTTCACAATCATTTCATTCAGATGACTGGTCTGGGTTGCTGCGACTTTTCTCGGTGATGATTTCTGGATCAAATCCACTGTTGTAACAACACGATGGGAGCGTGTTCGTGGATAACGCTTTCCTTGTACGCTCGAGGGCCTTTCTTCTGGCGAAGTCAAAACGAAGATCAATTGTGACATCACTTGGCAGATCTTCATTCCTCCTTTGAAGTTCCCGACTTTTTCTACTGATCTCCGTGTCACCACTTGCTCTTCCAGTAGGTTCATACGCTCTTCCATCCTCCTTACCTTTTCTTGCTCCTCCCGTAAACTTCGATCCTGAATGTCTTGCGTCTTCTGCCTGTATTTCTCCCTCCTCTCAGCCAACATAATTTTCCTCTGTTCAGGACTTTGATTCTCTCTTGACGCTGTTTCTTTAGTCTCTCTTTCTTCTTTAACTGATCATGTTGGTTTCTTGTCATATGTATACGTTGCTTGCCAGCTTTATTGGCCTCCAGTCGTCTCTTGTCGTTTATCTTTTTCGTTCTATTCCTTGCAGTCTCGTGGTGTCTCAATTTCCTCTGTTGCACTTCTTTGCTTCTGCCCTTTCCTTTTCTGACAGGTTTCCCCGCTTCAATCTTTCTTCGACAGTTGCACATTCCAAACGATAGAGTGTGCTATACTGCTTCGCTTTCTTTGCACTTCTGATATGCATGGGGACTGCTGGATTGAAATTTATCACACCATGTGGTCTTGACTTGTTTTGCTGACTGAATTTGCATTTGTGCCACAACTGACAGAAGCTGCATCATTAACTACATACTTAATTCTCAAGTTGAAAGAATGCTTGCTTCTCATTGGAGATATTTTTCAAACCAAACAGTGACGTACAATTTCATGAGATTTGGGACTGAGCAATACTGTAGAACCGTAACACCAACCCCATGCACTTACCCTATTGGCTGGCAGACTGGATTACATGCACAAAGTATTTAAGGTGATTTTTTTTAATCTGGATTTAAGTTGCCACCATTGTCTGACATATATAGCATCACATTAATAACCAAAGTCAAAAACATTGTTAGGCTCCTATACTGTTTGGATTTGTAGTGCAGAGCCTAACGACGTGTTGATATTTGATGGTTCGGATAAACATGGCAGGCTTGTACAGTGAGCAATGTTTAAAAACACCTTATCCCATACAACGGAATTGCTAGACGACCTGTACAGAGCCTAGACATATGCACGGTGGGTAGGCCTACATATTTCTGAGTGCTACAGTATATGGTTCCAACAATATTTGAAAACTCTTAAATCCAGATGGGAATGGCTCAATGTGATCAGATTAGAAAGAAAAATTACAAATGTAGGGGAAAAAAATATTAATAACATTATTATAAAAAAAAAAAAAATTATTCAGCTCCTACACTGTATGCGTTCGTACAAAACCTTACCACATGTCAGCAATTTTCGAACAGTTCTGACGTACAGTAGCCTTGACGTGCTTTTTTGGTCTAGCAATATTTAAAAATCCTTCACGTTACGTTGTAGTGTCATAATGGTGTCATGTTAATAACAAAAGATTATTAACAAAAAGTAAAAATTGTGAGAAAAAAACCCGAATGTTATTAGGCTCCTAATCAACTTGGTACACTGCATGAGTTTGTAAAGAGCCTCGCCTAAACAGGTACACGGCAGGTAGGCATACATATTTTGGGGTGCTATATGGTTCTGGCAATACTTAAATACCCTTATGCCAAACATTGGAATGGCTGAATGCCGATTTAAAAAAAAAGAAATGAAAACCTAAACATATGTTACTTGTTAGGCTCCTATGCTATATTGTATGGGTTTGTACTAAAGAACTAGATAAAACGAGAATGACGTCACAGTAACTTCTCACACACTGAACAAATGAAGCCGGATAATAATCGAGGGCGTCCTACTGAGTAGGGCAAGAAAGCTGCGAAGTCAACGTTTCCCGTACATAATGCACGTACGGCCCGAGAATTTGTTTGTTTGATATTTAACTATTTCTTTGGGGAAAACACAAGTGAATGCAACCGTTTAGTACTTTGAAGAAAACAAATTGCATATGGGGAAAATAACGCTTCAGCGTGTAACTTCCTGCGAGTTATGGTGTCGTAAACTTTACGCGAATTCTGCTCCGATGTGACTTAAGCAGTGCTACTGATAGTAGTTCGGTTATGTTAAACGAGCAATCTTTTGGTATGTTTAATGTAGACAAGCTTAGGCACTCAAATCAGCATTACACCCGTAGAACTAGAAACGGCAATGTTAGTTGAACCTGTTTGGCCAAGGACTTCGCATGGACTATGAAGGATCACGGACGATCATTTCGTAATGTTTTACGTATTAGCTTAACCAGAGGGTTCAGTCACTTTTAACCACTTCACAAGTTTACGTATGATTATGAACGATACAAGTTACAAATTTGAACTTACCACTCAGTTGATCTCCAGCTAAGTGCAAGCTGTACTGAATGCTGTACAGTAGCTTGGTGAAGAAACAGGACCAGCTTGTTCAGTTGATGGCGTCGCGACACTTAGTTTGCAAATGCTGTTCTCGGTGTGTACTGTTTGCCGTAATGGAAAAGACGAAGGTTGATGAAAAAAGCTAACATCTTCATCAGATGGTACACCTGCTGATAGTGTTTACCATGTGATGTAGAAAACTATTTGTTCCTATGAAGTGATGCATAACCTGGTACGTTATTGTGTTTACCAGGTTTGTTGATCTAGTTATGTTCAGATCCGTTTTTCCCCTAAAACGACTCTCCTGTTGGAGAAGGTATGAAGAAAAGAGGTTCCTGTAGTAATCTTTGGCCATTTTTGGCTGGTGGTAAGCAAAATTTGTAGGTGGTTCTGTATTTTTTATTTGTAGCAGATTTGAATGATACAGAGTAGCTCACATTACACCTGTAGGCTGACATACACCAGCATACTGTAAATACTGTAGGGATGTATAGTTTTAATGAGAAATGTGAAGTGGTTTTAGATAAGAGGCTATGTGGGAGACTAGAAGGTACATAAACTTGTTGGGAGAATTGAAAGTTGAAACCGTCTGGGGCAATGAGTGCCTGCCATTGAATATTCACATAGTTAACGTACAGTAGGAGGCCATTTTGTGAAGCTAAAACTGAAACGAATAACCACATGTTTACGTTAAAAAGGTGAATAACAAAAGAATCACAATGCCAATTTTTGTTCACTGTGAATAACCATTGAATACACAGTTAAGAGGTGTCAGGTACAGCAGCCTAAGGTGCAAAAGGTGAATTTGCATTGGGGAAAGGTTGTTTCACTGCGAATACATTGATGTTAAGCTTGCCCCTGGAAAATTGCATTGTACGTCCATGTACAGTAGTTCATCTTTGATTTCTCAATCAGCTAGCTACTGCATGCGATTGAGACCCTATGTGTGTCTTTCATCGTAAACAGTGCAAGCAGAACTGTAGGTGAAGTACCGCTTAGAGCATAGTCAATGGTTATTCGCTGTATTTTTACACTGTATGGTTGTTCACAAGTTATTTCAGTTCCATTGGTTTCCACTGTTTACAAAGAGATGATTGCTGTCAGCACAAAACACATACAGACCCAACATATAACATACTGTACAAACCACTGCAGTGAGCAGCTGGTAAGTAAAACCTTGAAATAACTTGCCTTTACACAATTTACAGTATCAGACTCTTATTTAACAAGAAACTTCCTTGAATGCATTAAATCCAAAATGTCAAAGAGTTCTATTTCATCTACAAATTGGTGCAATCTCAGCTGCAGCAGGACGGAGATTGAAGAGATAACTATCTGAACACACGATCAGCCCTGTGGACTAATTTGAAGACTTGAGCTGATGGTTTCAAACGGTCTCTATCTTTTCGCCGAAATAATGATTAGAGAGACACTTAACTTTTGTAGATGTAGCTAAAAAATGGATTCTTGCAACTGTCAACGCTAATGGAGTTTCCAGTAGATGATGCAGTAATGACATTCTTAAACAGAATACTCTTTATGGACCAAGAGAACTGCCTTGTGGGATTATTGTTCCAAGCACCACGTTGCCTATCTTTTTGAAAAATATCTTCAAGTGATCTTGAGAAAAATGTGTAAGTCAGAATGTAGAGAAAGGGATTGACTTTTGCTTATTGTCATTGTTGGCAGTATTATTATGAAACCGATGATTGTGGTAAATTTCATGCATTTAGCAAACCAATCCAGTTCATGGAAACTCTCCTCAAAGGGCTTTTACTGCCTTTCCCAAACGGTGTCCTAGAATTCAATTTATCAAACAACTCATCAATGGTACGTATAAAGTAAGTCGTTCCTTCACTGCCAGCAAATGTGGCTAAGTTGAGGTCATCCCTCAAAAAGTCAATGGCATCCGCAACAGAACAACTCAGAGTTTGCGCTGCCATACTGACATTCATTTTGTGGGTCTGCCACTGAATATGTTTCAATGTTAATTTATTTGCAAGGAACAAGATGTCTTTTTTCTTATAGCTTAACAAGCTCTTCAATATATTTCCACTGTACTGATTTCAATTCGCCACTATCACTTACAAATTTCAGTATTGTCATGTCAGCAAGTGCGTTTCTCATGAGCCTTAACATGTGGCAAGCATAAAAATAATGTAAATAACTTTGTTTGGGAGAGAGCTGTGTGTACCTTAACTTCGCCTCAAGGATGCTCGCTGTTGACTGATTTGTGTAACAGCCATCAAAAGTCACAGCGTGAACATTCATACGGTTTTTGTAAGAAGCTCAATGGAAGATTGAATTAATTGTGCCTGATTATGTGCACAAAGTTTGTTTACAAAGAAATATTAAATAACATGTTTCCAACTTTCTTTTATGCCTACTGCCATGATAAAAAGGCATTATGTTGCCAGATCATCATCTGGCTCTGCACAAACACCACCATAGTTGACAAAACCTTCAAATTGTCGTTTGTTGAGGTTCCACTGTCTGTTTTCTAATAGACATGGCATCTACCAGAAGTAGCACCTCTTTTAAAAGAGGTGTTACTTTACCTACAATCAACAGAAGATCTCCACAGTCGGAGGGAAGAAGGGTTTGGGAGGTTTACCACTTCTCGACTGAAATTGTATTCCTTTGGAGAGTAGAAGTGGAGTGTTAAAGGAAACTGCTTTAGAGCATCGGAGTATCTTCGAGTATGAACATTTTTGCCGCAGTTGTCAATTTCATTTTTTATCAAGCCATGCATGAACTTCTTGATTAAGATTTATTTCAGCTCCTGCAATAATCCCTTCATGATTTCAATTTTTCGTCTTACAGTTTGCTTCAGTAACATAATGTGTTTTCTCGGGCTTCCATTTTCTGACTGAAGGTCTGCCACAGTGTTTTGCCGCTTTTCCTTGTGGAAAACATGATTTGATATCATCTGCATTTGAAATCTGTGCAGTATCTTGGGTCTCTGATATTGTTCTCTTTTTGGGGGATTTCCTTGGCTTTTGATCAGCCAATTTGAGCTGTTGTGTGAAATTAAAGATAGTGGGTACAGCACCCTTTATACGTTGTCTACCCTTGACATTGATACTACTTCCAATGTGATATGATTCTTCTGTGAAATGTTTGCTGCCAATTACGGAAGCTTAAAAGTGCCATCAAGATAAGTATATCTTTGCCCCCATAAGTTGACAATTTTCAGCAAAATGTCTACATAACGAGATAATATCTCATCAAAAAACAGAAAAATGATCAATTGTTCAGTTGTGTTATCTTAACAACTCAACATTTTTTTCCAAATGTTCAAATGACGACTTACTACATCTTCTCAATTTAACATTTTTCTTCAAATTGCTGACTTGTTAACTTCTTTTCTAAGTGAACAATTTGCTGCAAAATGTTCAAATGACAAGTTATCACATCTCGTCAATTCAACAATTTTCTGCAAAATGTCTAATTGTTCACTTGTTTTTTAAGTGATCAATTGAACAAATTTCTGCAAAATGTTCAAATGACAACTTATTACATCTTGTCAATTTAACAATTTTTTGCAAAATTTCTAATTGTTCATTTTTTTTTTAGGTGAGTAATTGAACAATTTTCTGCAAAATGTTCGAGTGACAACTTATTACAACTTGTCAATTCAACATTTTTCTGCAAAATGTTCAAATGACCACTTACCACTTTTTGTTAACTCAACAATATTCTGCAAAATGTCGACTTACTCAGTTCTGGTAACCTGTTCCTCATAAACCACCTGTACATATACTGTACAGCCAGGTTGATGATCTTATTACGTACTATACTATTACAGTAATTTGTCTGTAGACTTCACAGAAGTAGCCTAATCCGAATGTCCGATGTAATTAACCGAAACAATCATGGCGGAGGAAACAATCCAAATACTCTTGACCTGTAGGGGCCATTCAAGATTGACTTCCGCCGGTAAGGGCAAGCGGGGGTTAGGGTTAGCGATATAAAGACTTTAAGCCGTCAGGTAAATGTTGTCGTCTTATATAGCCCATAAGTAACGATCACGTCATCGAAAGATAATTTTTGATGCCACTAACTACTCTAAGTCTAACGTTTCAGTTGCTAGGCTACTGGCTAGTCAAGCCTAACGCAGAGTAGGCCTAGCTCCCTGCGTTTTAAATTCCAGTGGTTTCACATACGTTATGATTGTCTATGTCCTAGTCAAAGTGATAGTAAGGGTACATAGAATGACACATCCCCTAGAAGGATGCACCTGTAGCCATTGCTGAGACTGTATTACTTCAGAGAACCTAACCTATTTTGTTAAAAACAGAATTACATAATTCCTTAAACATAGTGTCCCTGATGATCGAAGCCTGTCACTCCTGGTTCTTTGAGGTTTTCCACCCTTGCCAATAGGCTAGGCTTCAAATCCTACTTTGAAATGTCACTTAATTACAAAACAACCCAGAACAGACCTCAAAATACCACCATATTTCATGATGATGCACTGGTAGACATAAGTTTACATGATTACATGTTTACACCTTATATGCAACGTGTCAATTTAGGTGCATACAGGTACTTCTAACAGCAGAAATCATGGGTTCATGCTGTTCTCGACTTTAAAGTGAGAAGGGACAGCACAGGAGATTTTTTCATATTATTACATTTGTGAGGTACTGCTTGTACTTAAAGCCCATGTAAATGAGTGTTTTGGAAATTTTACCAAATTCATAGGCCCCCTAATCATCGATCAAATCCTTAGGCGCATCATTCTAGGTGCATATACTCATTGAGTGAAGTGATTTTAATCAGACCAGTGGTTAAAAAGGAACCCGGGGGGGGGTTATGATTAGGCCATTGACTATGATAGATTTTAATGCATTTAGGAATAGTTTTGCCCCCTGATTCCCTGAAAAAATTGTTTGCCCCACTTCATTAGGATGCAGGTTGTACTTTCGTGCAGCTAGGCTTTAAAATAGATATAGCTTAAAGGGAAATGGGGCATTTCTTTAAGAGAAGACATCCATATTTTTGAAACCAATGTTTGTGGGTGCAGAATGATAGATTATTCAAAATAAGGAAGGACAGTAGCCTTCTGTTCAAGAAATAAGCTCCTCACAGACAGAAATTCTGTTATTTGTTGCTCAACACTAATTTCCCTTTAATGCTGTATGTCATGCCTATCATTCCTACTGCACGAAAATAGGGGACGCACCAAAATATGGGAACCCGCTACAACAGTTAGTGTCTGACTAGGACCTAGGCTAGGCCTATGCTGACTCCCCCTTCCAACGGGTGTGTACGTTCCATTTCACCCTATTTCACAGTCTTTTTTCTTGCTAACCGGTCTAAAGTTTATATTTTACCATCGCTTAAGCCACCCTCCCAAAAATGCATTCAATATTGCTCTTATAAGTATGATACTTTTAACTATTAAACTAGGATAAAAAGAAATTGATTTGCAGTCTGCTATGGCGCATTTACCAACAAGTCAAAATAATAGCCATGACATTAAGTACAATCAACCTCACTTGGAGTTGTCTTTGTTTTGACCGGCCCTCCAAATTGTGGGAGGCTGGCATGTAACTGTGTGCTGTTGGTGTTCCAGTTTCAAATTAGCTTAACTTTTGTGAAAAAAAGTATCCTACTGAGTTGAAAAAGCTGAAAGAACACCCGGCGGATGAGTACCAGGTAGAATGTGCAAGTAACAGGATCCCAGCGTGGGATGTGGACACATCCCTTAAAATTGACAGGTGTATATTGGCTATGTCCTCACTGAAGTTATATTATGAGTTGATCACCAGGTAGCAAATGTCTATTTGGTTTGTTAGCAACTGTGGTGAACATTCAATGCAGAAACTGATCAGTATGTCAGTTCATTTAGGTGGCTGCTATGACGTACATGGCAGAGAACTGTAGCTTACCGTATCTAGCCATTTACTTTACATCACAGGTTTTTGAGGACCTCAACTTGACTGAAGTTGATGTACGATACTTTGATAGTGAATGGGACACCTGGATTGATGTGACTGATGACTTTACTCTCCAAAAGAAGGAAAAGTTTATTGTTGGTATGTTGAAAATGCCCACTGTATAAAATGCCCCCTCGTATTGGACGCAGTGTTTAATTCTATCAAATGTTTGCCAAAACTTGGGATATGTTTTTCATTTGCGTGTGCTGCTTTATTATTCATACTTATGTCTTGTGTGCATATGAAGAGTGACTTTGTGGAATTTCAAGTTACAGAATTTACTGAAACTAGGCTTTTTGTTTTGAATAGGAACAGCTAATAACAAGCAAAGAAGTTGCCAGCTCAAGTTGGTGTTATTCTAAAGTTTAAATACTTATATTGTTCTGCCTGAGTTTGATCATGGCTTCCCAATGTCTACTTATTGCAAAACTTAAAAAAAAAAAAAATGATGAGCAGAAGAATGGAAAATTCTGAAGCTGAACCAATGTAAATGCTGTAAATGGAAACTTTTCAGGATACGTAATGTTACGGTAATTTACTGTGCAAGGGTTAGCTTGACTGTAAACTGACCAGCCCCCAAAATCCCAAATCTCTCACTTTTTTATGGTATTTATACTTTGATTCCAGTTCTTGATCGAAGGCTGTTGAAATTATTTGAAGTTAGGTAAATACTAAATTTTAGCAGTCTCCAACACTTTCTGTGCACAATCTGTACAGATGTTTTAACAGCTTGCAGTTGATAATTTTAATAGGTTGAATCTAGTCATGCAAACCATGGAGTTGCTACTCTAGCTGCATGGGCAAACATCAGGTGAAAAACTTGTGAAAGTCCCCTGTTATTCACAAGTGTAAGATAGCCCCATAATGATTGCTTATTGGAAAAATTTCTGAAGAATAGCTACAATCTTTATGTAGTACTATTGCAATTCTGGTAATCCTGGCAACACTCAATGTCATAGTGTCCCTTTAGACCACAGTGTACCATTTCAGAAACTATTTTTGATAGGATTTGTATGTTTGGCAAGGAGATCAACTAGTGTAAAATCTGTAACCATTTGGTAGGAAAACCAAGAAAGATAATGTCATTTACATGTGCAATCAGTAAGGAAGTGTAGGGATCATATCACCATATAAAGTTGTTCAGCTTTATTTAAATGACGACATTTCAGACTTTAGTAACTGTTGCTGCAAAAATGTAGATGTGACTATAATGTCAGTTGTAATGGTCCAAACAAATCTTTGTGACAATAGGAATGATTGTACATCCAGAAGCATCTAATGTTCAAATACCCGAGATGTTAGGTCTTCAGCACATTAATTCAGAGGCAAAATATTGCAACCTAGGGTTTTCTGAACCACAAAAATTAATACATTAAGTCTTGGATTATATATTAGTTTTGTATTCAACTCTTTTAAGTTTTAACTTGATTACTTCCTCAAGTTCTATATTGTATTGAAGTGCCACAATTGTCACTTCTATCAGACACTATTTAACAAAAGAAATATTGGGGTGGGCACTGCATGATTGCCGGCAGGAATATCTAACCTAGAACAACACTGTACAGTAAATTGGTATTCTTGGAGCAAACAAGAGAATAATTTGCAAGTCAACCAGATGGAGGAAAATGGCATTCCCTAGTGTTCTAACATGTATAGTGTTTACCCAGCATTGAAATAGGCATTTAATCTCTGCAATTAATGAATTGTGGATCCTCTCTCATTTACTTTCGGAGCACATGGAATTTTTTTTAGGGGAGGGGGCAGGGCTAAACATACATTTCAGTCCTCAAATTTGCTCCTTGGTTCCACTGCCACTGACTTCCATGGGGAGTTTGGCGTTAGACCTACGCTGCGGTTCGACCAAGGCAGAACTGCAGGTGAAAACTGTAATTTTACCCGTGGTTTACAAGGTAGTAACCCAACTTCTTTGAGACTATCAGGACAGTGCAGTGTCTTGACATTTTCAGTTCATTTATTGCACTATGTAAACAGCAAAGTGAAAATATTATGTAGGCACCCAAAGGGGAATGAGGGTGCTTGTAGTTTTGCGTAACAACTTAGAAGTTGAGTGAGTACTAAGTTAATAAGTTTAGATTAAATTTGCTTTTTTTCAGTTCCCACTAAATGTTTATTCTGTATGACCATGCAGCATATAGGCCTAGAGAGAATTGTATTATGGGTAATGTATGTATCAATTCTCTTTCAAAGCCAATTTAAGAGATGCTACAGGGAGTAATGTAGTTTTTCAAAAATTGCATAGCAGTTTGGGGGTTTATTGGATATTTTGTTGCAAAAGTCTGTGAAAGTCAATTATTTTGCATGTAGGTAAATTGCTACACAGTTCTAGTTGTGTAGCAATTTGGCCATTTTGTGTGACAAAAATGAAATGCAATACTGTATAAATTGTTCCCTGTGCTGTTACATTGATACAAATTAAATGACCCTGTCTGGACCAAATGAGTGTTGTACATTTCAAGATTGTGGAAAGGTTTTTAACAACACTTCTGTACATAGTAAATTAATTGACATCCTTAGCATATATACTTTGCATGCATGTGTTTATGTCTGAACTGCACTTGATGCACATACCAAAAACAGATAAAAATCTATCATTACATTCTCTGTATTGTCTGCAGACCAGCATCTCACATCTCCACAGGATGAATCAGAAACAGGTAAGAATGTGTGCAGCCATACATGGTGGAACAACACTGATGAAGGTATATCATGCATCCACCAAGTCACTTTTTTTTTTAACACAGTCATACACAGTGTATAGTCCCTTTCTGCGGGGAGGAAGGGAGGGGTGACAACGGACTTTGAATTTTGCTCCATAGATGCAAATTTCACCAGCTTCTCTGAGCGCTTCTTTTCAATGAACATAGATTAATGCCCATCAAAAAATAGTTAATCGTTAAAAATCGTGCCATATACATTCTCACCTCTGAAGTTCCGATTACCAAGAACACTTGAATTTGTGGTGAACAAAGACAGTTAGGAGGTCACAAAGCAAGACAGCCAGGGAAACTTATCCTCTTCTTAGGTTTTACTTGTCAACTCAGAAATGTTTAAGAGGGAATTTGCAGCATGCATATGCTTTTAACAAACTCTTCTTAATAGAAGTTATGAATAAATATTACCATATAGACTTACAATCACAGCCTGATGATATTTGAGAGTGGAAAGTATGTGCAGTGTTGACTTTAATTGACATGACACACCTGTATGGTACAAGGCTTGTCATCATGCAATTTAATGTTGGTACTAAGTCAGAGAAAGTCCATCAAAATTTACTTGAAGGAATGTGTGATTTTGATTTTAAGAAGTCCTGTAGCAACTACATGCATGTGTTTGCCTGTTTGTTAGTCACAGAAGTCATCATATTGTAGAATATTAGGGGGTTTTAGGGGTTCACAGTCGTGAAGTGACTGTCCCAGCAACACATTGTTTAACGTAACGAGAGAGACGTCAGAAAACAAGCAACTTGAGACGTTCCAATTATACAATCAAAGTTCCATTTTATTCTGATTCGACTGGCACACACACAAATTAATTTAAATTTTCTGACGATGATGATTGAAAGAGAGAAACGAAAGGATGGGGGAGTTTACATAACACAGGCCTACATAGTACACAAAGGAAAACGACGTGGACGGTCCGACATCCAGAAAGCCAGTGTCGGCGGCATGGCGGGGTTGGTGGATCGACCCACACCAAACTACTAAGGATCACGGAATAGATGCTGACACTGACCAATCACAGGTCAAATGGTTGACCTACGTACAGCAGTGAGGCGGTTGCCATCCGTGATCTACCAATCATGAAAGGTGTTGTGCAATCTTTCTGAGAACAGGGTCTAAGTTTACTATTTTTAATGTATTCTATTGTCTAATCTGACTGTCAGAGGGAAATAAAGAAAAAGTTAAATAAATCTGGGGTAAACACCGGAAGACTGAACTTTGTACGACCTTTTGTGTACGGTGGGGTAGAATCACCATCTCTATACAACAATATTACTCCATTGAGCAGGTAACTCATAAACACAGTATTTTGCAGGTGTACATCTCAAAGTTAGTCGATGAACTAATATAAGTATTTTAATGATTGACAGTATCAAATAGATGCTCTTGTGATAGTGGCAAGTATAGGCCTTTATAAGTTAGATTTATTGGTTTCGATGAGAAGAGAAATCTATGCAGTTATGATTGCATGTATGTGTATGGGTGCAGACGGTATGCATGGTGTGTGTTTGTGATGCAATTAATTTGTTTGCACAATATCTTGACATAGGTAATTCATAAAGTTCTCTTACTTAATACATTGATATCCCATATCAAGTAGAACTATATAGATTTTGGAGGAGGTCAAAGGTCATCTGAGGTCACCAGAGATCAAACACTGAAAAACTGAAAATTTCTTGCATGCAATGAATACTCTTCATCGTTGGTGTGTAGGTTTGGCATATTGAGAGGAAAAAAACCTGTTTTGTTGCAGAGGTCAAAGGTCATCTGGGGTCACCAGAGGTCAAATAGTTAAAAATCTTGTGCACATGATATCTCCAGATGGGAGTGATGGATACTCTTGTACTAAATGCAAGGCATTTTAACACATGGTATGAAACTTTCCCTTCTTGAAATATGACAGGCACAAGGTTTTCAGTGTTTTCCCAGTGTTTCACCTCAGGTAATGACCTCAAATCTTTGAACCAAAAATAAACCCTTGATTCTTAGTTTTAGAGTTATATTTGAGAAACAAGCTTAATAAAGAATCTGAAATGAGTACATCGAAACTACAATGCATTTTTGCATTCTGGTTTAAGATACAATAGAGTCTTTGTCCAAAACCAAAAACAGCTCAACCTTGGGCAGCTACATCAGCAAGCACTGTTTTCTGTGAAGTCACAGGAGAGACCTGTGCTAGTGTGAATTCGCGGGAGATCCTTTGCTGCAAAGTCACAGGAGGTTTCTTTCTGTCAGCTCACAGCAGTGGATTCCTTTATTGCATAGTTGATCAGATATAATTTGCACATGAAAAGTGAAGTCACACTTAGTTGCCATGAGCAGTTTCAAGGGTAGAGTACAGATTTTATACTTGTTTTGTTTCCTATTGAGTAAATGAGGGCCATTGATTTTACTTGTGGTGAGAGGCCAACTTAGGTCACTACCATCAAGCTGTGGGGACCCTAATGGTACAGTATGACTTCACTACACAATAGTTCTGCAGAACATTTAGCATACACAATTCTTCTCTGGTAAATATTAGTCTAAATGTTATGTAATGAATTCATCAAAACTTTACTAATGCATCCTGGCATTATGGTGGTTTTCTCATGTCAAAGTTAGCATTACAATGGCATGTGTGTTTAATTTGTGTTGCCTACCTTGTAAAACATGATTGGTCAAAAAGAGAAGCTTGGACAGATCTCATACATAGTAGTATTGGTCTACCTTATTGAGTCCAACAAGTCGGCTACCTGTTATTGGTGAAGGTCAAAGGTTATTTGGGGTCAACTGGAGTCAAAGGGTAAAACCTTGTAAACACAATACTGCAAGAAGGGAAGTTGGACAGGTCTGGTATTAGGTCAGTGTTGTTTTGCTGCAGGTCAAAATTTGTTTGGGGTCAATGCACGTAAAATTGTTGAACCAGCTGTAAACACAATATCTCAAGTACAAGAAAAGCTTGGAATGATTGCACTTTTGGCATGTAGCCTACTGCTTCCAGTGAATATGACAGGTGAGTTTGGGCCAATTGGCATCAAATTGTAAAAATCTTATAAAAAACTATATCTGAAGAATAGAAGCTTGGAAAGATCTCATACTTGATCTGTTGATGCACCTCGATGAGTGCAAGAATTAGATACCTATTGATTTGGATAGGGTAAAAGATCATTTGGGGTTAACATATCCTCACCTTATACTATACATCAGATTCAAAATAATTTCATGATTGAATCATCAAAACCACAATGCCTACAGGCTTTCCAGTTCCAGATAGAAGATTGCTGTTCTCTCAGAACATTGTACGGTTGAAACCTCTGTAACTGGTTCATAGTGATTGCATAAAATTTCAGCACAGACCTTAATACTAAATGTTCGTTCTCTCTCTCTTCATTTTTCCTCGTTCAGAATCAACAAAATTATCTGCTTTAGTGAAGAACCTCAACGTTGCTCTAGTCCATGGAAAGAAAGATTTTGATCAGGTAGAGATTACACTCTGTATCCTCCATTGTTTGATTATGGGCTCATTTCCATTATAATATTGATTTCAAAATTTTCTATAGTTTCCCAAGACCAGTATGTACAAATGATAAGGGAGAGGGCAGGTTGAGGATATGGGTTGAGACACTGACTAATGTAATTGTTGTCCTTTCATTTGGGGAGAAGGGAAACACAGTTTGTGGTGCCGAAAGCTTTAGTTTTTAAGTAAACTCAGTACAGTACCATATTTGATCCCTTCACAGGGTTTGTGCAGCAATTAACTATAAGTTGCAGGTATTTTTTTCAAAAAAAAAGGAAGACAAAAGGAAAGAGATTACATTGATTGTCAAGCCCTTTATTCTGTCAGGACCAATGTAAATGGACGGTTGACTATTGAACTTCACAATTAGTGCATGAAGTCATTTGCCTTGGTGCTGCAATCAAGACAAATTGGGTGTCAGAGGATGGATAGGTTTGGAAGATGCATTACAGGTGTAACGATTGCTGGTGCCCTTATTCAGCCTATTGTGTCATAGGCTATTTATAAAGCTAATGAGCAGCTTACATGTAGTTTTATAATGTTCTCAGGTCATGGTCACTTCAAAATATCTGTAATTAAATTTCTTTTCAAGATTGTGTGGGAAGTATGGCATACTGTATTGAACTGGTAATTGATCAAGTACAGCTCAAATTGACTGTCACAGGGTGGAGATTCAGCTTGCCAGAATGATTGTGTCAGTGCAAGAAAATTTTTCTTCTAGAGATGTATTGCAGACTTGATTCTGCAACTGTACTTTAGCAATCATTTGAAGCACATTTAAAGCGAACTGTAAGTAGCATACAGAAACATTTTGTAACTGCATGTATACTGACTATAAAGCCTTCAATTATGAAATCAGCATTTTGATGTTAGGTTGTAACTTTGTTGTTGTTGTTTTATTTTTAATTTTCTAGGCCTGCTGAAAGGAAAACAGAAGGCTCTCATCAAAATAGCTATCGGTTGGCGGCACTTCAATGAGCAGAGAAGATGTTACACCCAAGTGAAATCTCAAAGTGGAGGTGACGTGATATTTGCACAGTTCCCAAGAACTGCCCGATATGAGGATGTTATGACACATGCGAAGATGTTGTTTTTTCCAAGTGGTAAATCCTTTAGGCATGGTGATGCTGACAATTATCAGTTCAAAATGGCTAACTCACGAGGAATTGCAGTAACAGAAAGTGAATTTTGCTTATCAACCTTGCATGCTGATGGTAGAAGCAGGACCAAGCTGTACTTGTTGTCCAAGAAAAAGGCAAGTATCAGATGATGACCCCCCAACCACCACCAGAAAACGATAGTAGCTGTATGTATAAACCATTGTTTAAAGGTGTAAACAAGGAGTTGCTACTCACTCCCTCCTCAGATCCAAGTCAAAAATGAATGTTTGGTCATCATGCTGGAAGCTCCACTATTGTGAGTGCACTTTTCCACGTAAAATATCAGAAATACCTAAAAATGTCAAAAATGAGCTAATATTTTGGCATGGTGTGCTTGTAGTTTTCTAATCTGCTGTTCAAAAATCAGGCCTCAGAAAACTCATCATTACCTTCTGCTCACACTCAATCAAACCTTTGTGGACATGATGACAGGAAACATTACAAATTGTATTACAGGCTAAGTTTTCCTTATGAATTCTTTGCAGACATCAGTTTAAAATGAATGTTGAAATTGAACAGCTTGGTTGACAGCTTGGGTGCAAGCTACCTCAGAGCCCCCCCCCCCCCTTCCTCCCCGAATTTGTACCATCATATGTCCTTGATCCCATCTCAAAATTAGCCTAACAAATTATCATTCTCCCAGCTGTTAGTCAGTCCTACTGGTTCGGCTGTTAAAACACATCAAATTGGAAATCTGCTTAGGGTGCATCCAAATTCATTTGAAGAAAGGTAATTGCATTGTGTTATTCTGAATACATTTAATTTTAAAACATCCCAGTCTTAATTCTGTCAGTACATTTCCCTTGGACCTCACTAGGGCACAACATCTGGACCTCCTCAGAGCTCCTTAGATGGAACACTGAACCATGTACTGAAATTAAGAGTTCATTCGGTGCTATTCGTTCAGTCTGTCTACCTGGGTGTTGTCTAGGCTTGACAAAATCCTGACTATGCCATATATGCACCTGCTCATATTCCATATTGTTCAAGAAAATCCAGTACAAGAAGACGTAATTAGATACAAATTCTGAAAAAGCAATACAGTTGTAAAACTATAATATGAAGCCTTAAAAAACCTAATTGACATTTTTTTTTATTTGACAGAACTGTAAATATAATTACAAAAGCGTGTCACATGTAATGAGGAAACAATAGTTAATTAATTTAAACGTAAGCTGAAATCAACATGTTAATAGACGAGATTGAATACTCATTAATTATGTGCAGATTGGAAGGCCTCTCATTTATGAAGTGTGTGAGAGATATTTGCCTATTTGCTCCCCTTCAATGCACTTGTAATCTAGCCATATAAAAGCACTATGAGTGAATATAGCCGCATGTAAGAATGTTCCAATAAAATAGAAAACTTTTTGATGATGACTTGAAAAAACTAGTATGTGTTTTATTCCCCTGACCTTCTATAACAGGAATGGACAAACTGAACCAAAAACTAAGAAATAATGCTATAGATAATCTCATATCATGTTTTTGTTCTTTCTATCAGGGCGTAGATGAATGTCAAACCATCAAAAGTGATTCATCGTCATCAGATGATGAACCACTGAATCCATTTTTAAGTGGCCTTTTACAAGATGATATTCCAGGTCCATCTGATGCCTGCTCCAGTGGTACCCCTACAGTAAGCTTCTACTAATAACCTGAAAGATAAATTTTCTGAAATCATAATATGCGCTTACTGGCTCATGCTAGTAATGAGCTGCATTGTGATAACAGCTGTTTTTGGTTTCTATGAGAAGAGAAACCTATGCGGTCATGTGTGTGCGTGTGTGCCCTTGTTTTCAGGTGGGATTGAAGACCGAAACAGTAGATTTTAGGTCCTCTGTAGAAAAATCAATAGGTTGCTCGGTCCTCTCAAGGTAAACAATATACAGTCTATTGTGAAGGTTAGGTTCAGGAAGAAAAAACAAACAAAAACACAATGAGGTCCTCAGAATGAATGGAAAACTTAGCCGTGTGTGTACGTGTGTTTGTGACGCCCAGCTCGTTATCGCAATATCTCAAGAAGGGAAAGTTGGAAATTTCCCAAACTTGTATATAGATGCTCCACATTGAGAAAAAAAACATTGTTTTTGGAGGAGGTCGTATGTCCTCTGAGGTCACCAGAGGTCAAACACTGAAAATCTTGTTAAGACAATATCTCAAGATAGAAATGCTGGATACTTCCTACACTTAGTAGGTCAATTGATCATATCAAGTGGAGGTGGAGTCAAGGTGTAGTGGAAGTAGAGTGGAGGTCAAATGTCATCTGAGATCACCAAAGATCAATACTGAAAATCTTAACATAATAACTCAAGGGAAGAATCCTGGAAACTTCTGGTATGTAGTTTGTCAATGTATGACATTAAATAGGAGAAGTGTTTTGTTTGTGGTGGAGCTCAAAGGTCACTCTGGGTCAAAGGAGGTCAAATTGTTAAAATATCATGAACATGATAATGCAAGAAGGGAAGCATCTACATAACTGATATGGAGTTAAAGTTGTGCCTTACTGAGCAAAGCTAGCTTACTGTTTTCCACTGAGGCCAACAATAATTTGGGGTCAACTGGGGTCATGTTGTGAAAACCTTGTTAACATTAAAGGAAGCTTGGACAGATGTCATATTTGATTTTCAGATGCACCTTATTAGGTGCAAGAGGCCTATTGATTTTGTTACAGGTGGAAAATCATTTGGGATCAACATATCCTCACAACATGCAATACGTCAGATTCAAAATACTCATACTGTAATTGAATCATCAAAACCACAATGCCTCCTGTCTTTCTGGTTTTTGTCTTTTGGTCTTGATGAATATCAAACACCGTGCATTTAGTGGGTGTGTGTGGCTGGCTACATATGTAAGCAGGGCACATCACTGAAGCCCTTTTGTAAGGAGAATGACCCTTCCCAATAACTTTGGTGAAGGTCAGATATGGAGCTTTCAACTTGGCTTTTCATAATTGGTATGAGGAAAGTCCATGGAAGTCCTTGAGGCAATTTTTTTCAATAATGGTGCATCCTGATTGAAGTGCAATATTTTCTGAAATCTTTTGACGAGTTGCTACTTACAACTTTCACTTGACTGATTGAGAGGAAAGATATGTTTTTACACGTAACTAGATCCTGGCCATAATTGGAGGCATGCATTATAAAAAAAGTTACATAAGAAAAGATTATGCCTTTTTTTCCATCCCAATACAATACACCACTCTGTTTAATGTTGAAGCACTAAAAGACAAACAAAACCATGTATCTCATATTGTTATGCAATCAGAGATATTATCTTCACTAGGATCTTTATGAATTTGAACGCATTGAATAAAAAGTGGCTCCTCTCAGCAATAACTTACCTGCATTTGGTGGTCAATGACTATTTGAAAATTTCAAAGAATTGCATTTACCTCAAAAGGTAATTCAGAAGGATACTTATTGGTTTTCATGTACCCTTTGTAATAAAGATTTCATGAGTGTGTATGTGTGCATTGGTTTGTGTATGTGTACATATGTATTTTTGTGATACATTGCTTGTAAACATATCACATCAGGGAAGCTTGGACTTATGTCATGTTTGGTATATGGGTGTACCACATTGAGAACAAGCACCACATTGTCTTTGTTGGTTATCCAAGCTCATTTTGGGTCACGGCAGTGGTCAAATTGTGAAAACTTTGTAAACATAATATCTCAAGAAGGGGAGCTTGGACAGTTCTCATTTGTACTACTGCAAGTGGGCATGCTACACTGAGTGCATGAACCCTATCGTTTTTGGTCAAAGATGATTTGGGGCAACATAAGTCAAATAGTGAAAACCACAAGTAGTGAAAAACACAATATCTCCAGAATCGGACCTTTTACAAATCTCTAACTTATTAAATAGGGCTTGTATTTAGTTTGTATCCTGATTACAGAGTATAGACATACATTTTCAGATGAGGAGCAAAAGTGTTCAGCATCATCAAAACCACCCAATATCTCCCAATTCTGGTTTGAGCCATGCCTTTTCATCCTCTTTTTTCTTGGCGTGACAACTTTGTGGTCTAGCCTACATCATCATTAGCACTGCCATGTAATGAATTAAAAGATCAACCTATGTATATACTCTTTAAAAGTAGCTTACTAATTACATCTTGCAACCAGCTGTGTGTCACATTTTTTGCAGGTACAGTTTCATGCAAGCAACATCAGAAACCACTGTCAGATCTGTATGGATGGAGAGAAGAACAAGTTCTTCATCCCTTGTGGACATGCGGTTTGTGATAAATGTGGTGATCGGATCTACAACGGGGACAGGAAGTGCCTTTTTTGTAAATCCTGCGTAGATAAACAGGGCACACTGTTCTAGTGAACATGTTTAGAGGAATGGGTTGGGGAAGGGATCTGGTCTAGTAATAGTAATGGAGGGGATGCATGGGATGATGTACACATTGTTTCGTTTACTTGTTCATGTGGGTAATAGAAGCAAGTGTGAAGATGGATATGGAAGGGGGAGGGGGGCTGGGTAGGTTACGGTGAAGTGTTAGTGAGATTTTACACCTGGATATGCAGGAAGAAATTAAAGCATACGAATGATGGAAAGGATATTTAGATGTGTTAAATCATATTTACATAGACTGAGTATATCATTTGGATCTGCACTTAAAAAGGGAGTGGGGGAGGGGAGGCAGAATATGAAGAAATGTAATCATGGAGAGGATGCGGGGTGAGAAATATCATTACAGGAATATCGTTGGTAGTGTAAACATAGAGTTCATTGGTCTAAGCTTGACAGTGCTCTGACAGGTGGTTTCATGTAAACAAATCTAATACACTATCATCATGACATCATTGTGGATGTTATAGGTGACTGATAATTCATTTCTGATCTGATTAGAGATGTGTTGTGTGGACATGTACGATTTTAAGAATTTGTTTCTTTTATTTTCCCTAGGAAGCAATAGGCAGTTGGGTTTTTAATTTAACCTTAAGTCACTATTGCTCCTTGTGTTGCAAGAATGAAAGGCAAAGAAAGAATCGTTTAGCAAACATATATTACAGTTCAGTTGTTAATTTTTGTCGTTATTGGATTCCTTGTCCACATAAGATATTTTGTTAGGTTTTTGTGACTGTTTTTCAATGTTTTTGTTTTCATATATTTTAAAGGTTTATGAGTTTCTTGACTATTTGTGTTCTGGTCGTTAAAATAATTGTCACCTTGATTTTCTGATTTTTCATTATTGATTTTATTTCTTGATTGCAACCTGTTGAAGAGTATCAAAATCATGACTTAATTTACCTGCTGGCCAGGAAAATCATTCTTGAATAAAAAGCATCAATCAGTTAATGGAAGATTGCTCTTTTTTCTTTATTTTGGTAATATAATTAATGGAAGAATAGTATGACTGTGCTTATGGAAGGGAATTCCCATTACTTTCTCTACCCTGAACTAACAGGAATCAATGTCATCATATCTGGACCAATAGTAGTAAATGTTTGACGAAAGATCCAACTCAGCAGTATAAGTTGAGAATGTTTGAAGAAGTCATTGTCACTTTGATGTATTCATATAATTACTCGGTGACATTCAGACAGAAGAGTGGAAAGAACATTTAACAATGAAGTTGGGGGGAGCTATGTTTCACTGTACAGAAGAAAGAAAATACTAGTAGCCAGCCCAACAGGAGTGTGTCCAATAGGTACGGCTGTAACTGTAAAAATGTAAACATAGAAATTTGTTTACTGCACCTTTCACAAGAAATAATGAATAATTTTCTAATAGGAGGGGATCAGACCAATGAGACGGGAGTCTAGCTTTGTATGGAGGAACCCAAACCTATCAGTGGCTGAATTTTTGACAGGAGAGTGTGGGGGTGTCTCTGAGGGAAAGTTGTCACATATGATGATGCAATATATGAGATTTTCTAGCATCTGTGGGGCCAGATTAGTACACTTCATACCACTTTTAATAATGGGTCCTTTAAGACCTTAGTAGACCTATTGTGCAGTGTGACCACTTTTTAGAAGTCTTCGCGTGGATCTTCTTTCTAAGGGGAGCGCCACCCATCGGAGCAGAGCGCACCGAAACTTTTTGGCTGAAAACACACCCAAGATCACTGGAAATGGCATTTTCAAGTCTTTTTTCTTTACACCTAACCCCACTCACTACAAATAAATGTAGCTTTTCCAAGTAAATTTACTCTTTGGGTAAAAGAATGATTGGAAAATAACACCCCATTACCTCGGCCACCATAGCGGCGCTACAGATTTAACAATTCCACGCAACTTGGTCAACGAGAAGTAACAACTTAGACGGTTAATTCTGATGGGCACGCGTGAAGCGCACCAAAAAAAAAGGCATATGCAGCACGTTTTTTCCATTGCAAAAGTCATCACATACATGGCAGTCCGCCATTATGGAAGTCTATTTCCTTTCTCTACCTACCTGATTGAAAGGTATTTTTCATGAATTGAGAAGGGGAGGAGGAGATATGAATGTACCATGCATAACAGATTATCTCACAGTACACTATCTTCGACGCCGAGGAAGGCTACATTTAAAACTATGTAGACAGGCAGCAGGCTCAATTGCAGTGACAGCACACTAGGATGGCACTGGGTATGGTATCGCGATTCTAGGAAGAAGCTCTACACTGAAAGACAAGGTTATCATCTACAGTGAAAAGAGGTTACCCCCTCCCCCTGCGTACTACCCATGATGATAATTCCATATCCAGTTGTACAGTATCTGCAGATCTCATCGTTGTTTAGCAATATTTCTGGTTGTGCTTGGAACAAAAACCTCACAACCTTCGGGTAGCCCTAATCTGGGTGTTGCAGTTCTAAATCTCTAGGTGGGCAGCATTTTTTTTTTAATCCTAAAATTTTCAACGGAAGAGGGGGGTTGCTTCCTCCTCCTTTATGTTTATGTATGTTGAACGAAGTATGAAATTATGTGAGTAAATATGAAAGTTTGGTTAATATGGGATAATTTTCCATGATACCAATGACTGCGAAAAGGTTCTACATAGCCTGAGACACTTTCAATTTCGTGACAAAGTATAGCGTAAGGGTAAATTAAGATTCCGCGGTATTTGGCGATAAAGCCGTTAAAATATGTCCTTCAAAGAATGGGGCAAAAGTCGAAAAATCTGCATTTGTCGTCTTTGCTACTTATGCTGTGTTTCTGCTTAAACATTTCGGAAGACATTATTTTCCTTGGGGAGGGGGACCTAAGTGCAGACTCGGACTGGTTGCTGGCCTGATGAGGGGTAGAATATTTGAAATAAGTAAGGGAGAAGTCAGGGGAAGCAAAAACTGTCATAGCCCTATCTTTAGAAAATGTGTAACAAAAACCAAAATATTATTTATTCTTTTTCATTCATTCTATTATTCTGTGTTCTCGGTATTTTGTAATTTTGTGGGTGTATGAAAAAGAAAAAGACTTTAACCTTGCAAGCTTGAATATCGTTAACTAGATAATTGCACGTTCCAAACAACACCGTTAGTCAAAGTACATGGGGGGGGGTTCGACTACAGCGGACCACAGGGACAATATTGTTCATTTCATTTTGAACTGCTTCGAAATTCCACAATCAATGGATGCATGATCTCTGTTAATTAAAAAATAATCTGGACTGGAAAGGTCAGTGTATCCATTACCCTGTTTTGTGCATTTACATAACACGGTTAACAGAACATTGCACTTTGGATGTGTAGATGAGTTTAACGTTGGAATATGAACACCGATATTTGTCACGAAGTTCTCTTATGAACATTAAAAAGCCTAACGTCGTCGACATGTGTCACTGAACCAAACTGTGCTGGAGGCATATGTTGCAATGTTCGCCCCCATCCACAAAGAGACGGAGCGGCAATATTTCTCTGTTACGAAATGTGTGAATGGAAGAGGGGAGTGTTCGATGTTATTCCCCCTCCCCCTTATTGAAATGTGGGGAACGTGTCCCTCCCCCCCCCCACCAGGATTGACGTCCATGGCATCAAGGAATGATTTTCGTGAATGGTGAGCACCATCTCCGTATTTTTTGGCAAGGGTTTCTGTTGTTAATGAAGGAGGATAACCAGTTGTGACATACATTTCCATAATTTCCCACATTTTCCATTAACTGTTACTACTCATGCAATGACTGCAAACTGAAAGTTTTACAGTGAGCCCCCCTTGACACTATCTAAGCGGACCATCAGTTGGCGCGTGTCGCACGACAGAAGACTTAGATAACAATACTTGTCAGGCCCAAGGAAATGGCACTTCGCCTATTCTCAGACTACACTGAAGTCGGGACGCCGGTAAATGAAATTTTGGAACCCAATGCCAAACGTTTAGACGTACATACAGGCGTCTGTTAATTTTTTTCAACAGGGGATGTGGTCTGCCCAGAGGACGCAGGCCTACCCCTTTTGCGTCCACCGTACCGGTCAGGACTGTCTAGGTGAAGCCTCACCATCAGTTGGTGTGGATCATAGAAGGATGATATTTGACTTTAATACACCCCCCCCCCCCTCTCCTCGGATGGCCGGAAACTTCCCATGTGTCCTTAGCTGCACGTACCCATCCTTGAATTAAGGGATATCATGTCTGCAATTTCTCATTTAATTAAAGGGAAACACCAATCTTTGACAAGGGTGGGAGTAATGTGGGTTGCTTTTCCTTTAAAATATTTGCACTAGTATCAGATCGCGTTAGACGACCGTGAGTTAAGCTTCAAAAAGATCTTAAATTTGGCCTAAGTACAAGACCAACCCCACTGAGCGGAGGCCACCATCGATTGATGCTGAACGCACTGACGTCTACTGGAAATGGCGTGTCGAAAACGTGTAATGGCATTCTCGACATTTTTTTCTGTTTACCCTACCTCTTAACGCCACCACCTACAAATAAATGTAGATTAAATACCGTAACAAGTAAATTCATTTTTGATCAAATATGATAATAAGGGGGTTCCCCCATCGTAACTGCCTACCCTCCTTTGTCCATTTCAGCGCATAGGATATACAGGGGGTAAGTGGGGAGTATAAAAGATGGTTTCGTTACGTAACAAAATGTGCAACAGCTTATGCCGCATGGACAAATTTTCAGGTATTTTTCTTGTATGTACTTCCGCGCACCACCGACGGCCTCGATGGTTCTGTCCACCGAACATTGCACGCCAGCATGATATAGACATGGTTTAGCCCCCAAAGGACGTGATATCCGTGATGCGCCCACGGAATATGGGGAACTCCCACAAACAGTTTATCCGAGAACTTTTCGTATTTAAAAACAAAACACACACCCATTTTGGTATTTTTTGACTTGAATCTTTCCAGTTTTATAAAGGAGAGGGCTTCAGTTAACATCTGATCAGTTCAAAAAATATGGAATAATCGCGTCGATGCGAAGAGCAGCCAAAAAGGGTTGATCAGTTGAGAAGGAACTATCGTCATTTTTTGGGGGGCGGGGGGCAACTTATGTAGTGATGAAGAGAACGGGCCCGGGCAAACTAAGTGTGGATGGGTATAGACGTTGTATGAGAAGATTTGATACTCTGTCTCCCACCTATCCAGAATTGGGAAACCCACGGATTGACACCTACGCGTTGTACATAGGATAAACATTGCTTTCTGGTTTGTGGAACATAACTACGTGTCCTCCCAGATGGGCGTCCTGAAAAGCCGGTTTCCACTGTATACACATGTATTTCATATTTTATATCAGCAATTTTCCAAAATCCTTTATACGACCCTGAGCAAAATAAAATATGATCGCCCTATTGCAGTGGTGTATCGGATGAGGGCAGACTATGCCCAGCAATATGGTAGAGGCGGATTGCAATGAGTTTGTTGTCACTTGAAGGGAGAAGACTATTTAGATTTCTCATGAGAACATGCATCGGCGCTGCCAGACACTAGCGATTGGAGAAGGGGCAAATATCGTCGTATGTCGTTAATATTAAAAAAAAAACCTACAATCGAACTTCTAAAGACAAAAGGGCTTAACAACGCCTCCATCTATCATCGTAGCAGAGCGCCACCATCAGTCAGAGCATACATGTAGTTTGTTTTATTTTTCTGCCAAAAAACGCCGAACAGATCATCGAAATTGGAATGTTCGAAACTCTTTTCTTCTTTTTATTTTACGCCTCACCAGATTCCCCTGCAAAAGGGTGTAGTTTAAATTTGTTTTCAAGTAAACTAATTTTAGGTCAAAATATGATTGGCGTGTCCCTCATGCAACTCTCGGCCCCACTGCAAACTAAGTTTGTCATAGCTGTGATTAACAGTTTTCTCTCCTCCTCCTCCCCTCTTTTATTCTGTTCTTAAATTTCATCGTGTTCTCTTTCCTATCCTTTCTCTTTTCTTTACTAGTTTCCTGTCTGTGGGTGTGGGCTCTCCTATACATAACATTTTGAATGGGAAATAGGGCGTTCAATGCACTTGAATTGTATGACCTACAAGGATAAATCTTTAATCATATTTAAAGCATTCAATAAATACTCGCAAAAGTTTCATCACCTCCAAACAGAGATATATCTTATTGTGTAAGATGAGAGTCGGAAATTGCATCATCTGAATTTTTGAAAGTTTGTGGCAACAAATTGTGCTTGTGAAGGTCTGGATGTATACCTGTGAGAAACCATTTTCTTGAAATGAAGGCTATCTTTCTTTCCTTTTTCTTAAATAATCTATCATTCTGTGTCCACACATTTTGTTTTTTTCTGTGCAGCAAATGTTCTATCTCTCTTTAACCTGTTACACCGTGGCTTAAATTAGGAAATGTGTTGTTTCACTTGATACCAACTTACAAACATTGCTACTACATCGTCATAGTAAAAGAATTGATTTGGGGACATTTGTCTACAAGACATCATATATATATATATATATATATATATATATATATATATATATATATATATATATATATATATATATATATATATATATATATATATATATATATATATATATATATATATATATAAATTCGAATCAAATCACCTCAATTCAAATCACATGACATCAAATCCTATCACATGATATCAAACCAAATGAATCATGTCTCAAGGGTAGATGCTAAGTACTGATTATTCTCTGCATTATCGATCACTTAACAAAATTAAGTCACTTTACTGCGAGACTGTTTTATCAAGCCATTGCTCAGTACAATTTTTATTTGAGTTATTAATCTCTGAAAACAGCGTCCAATCACTTAAGAATTTCAATCGACAGAGTTGATGAAATCTCAACCAAAGCAGAGTTCCGATAATTCAAAGGTTTGTTATTTCTAATCTCTAAGCATGTCCACTAGATTTCGATAAAGGTTCAACGCTTCTTCCACAGTGCTTGGCATGCGACGATCAGTTATGTTTCCAAAGATCTCATTCAGACCCGCAAGAAATTCCTGACTACAACCATGAAGAGCGTAATCCGAACAATAATCCCTTTGAACCTCGTTAAGATCCTCCTCTGAGGCAAGCAGTGGCATTTTCCAATCATGTGAACCATAAATTTCCGGTGTATAGTACATCAGGTCTGGCTTTCCGCTTGGAACCTCAATTCCAGTTTGGTATCGAATTCTGTGTTGGTTCCATTCTTGCAGAACTTTATCAAAATCCCCCTGTATGAGATCGGTAAAACAAAATCTGAGACAGTCAACGTGAACGGAAAGGTCATCCTGTCGATTTTGTACTCTCTTGCAACAGTTCGAACAGGAAGTCCACGAGAGACATCGTCCATCGCCTTCTTCATCACATCGACAGGAGTCGAAGCCCTTTTGGTTTTCCTCTTGTAGGCTCTGGTCATTTTCACTGTGGGGCGTAGGAGGCAACAAACAAATATCCATTATTTATTCTGACTACTCCTTTAGCAATGAGCGCCTCCCCTCATATAGGCCTATTGAATCCTGGCGATAGTCTGTCGGGCCGACTATCAATTCAGGCTGGCCTAACTATCACCTTATCTATACAGAATCTACTATAGGCCCTAAAAATGATATCCCACCAATCTCATATCTGGTTTCCTTGTCCCAAACCTTCCCAAAAGGGCCCACTGAAGAGAAATGGGCATTCTATAAACAGGCATGTGTAAGTAATTTCAATTAGACCCCTGATCATCTTACCCCACGGGGTATGTTGAGCCACTTGGGGCAAACTGAGCCAGTGCTCAACAAACCCCTCAATGAATGGCACAACTAGCCCCGCTACGCGTTTTTGATATGAACAGAACCCCACACTGCAACCTCGTGAAAATTCGGCTAGATATTATTCGAAATACGTAGAGAACAAAATCGTTTCAAATGTGAAGAAATATGATCGACGTATCCTGCACGTATATCTGTACATCATGCCACGAAGACGGGTGATCAAAATTCACTTTGAACTTAGGAAAATAGAAAATATGATCTATCCGACTTACCGTATGACCTTCTCTGCTGTGTATATCGCGGAAAGAGGTCATGTGTTGTTCTTCGAGATGTGGCGGGTGCAGTGAAATGATAAAATACCAGGAAGAGTGTGAAAACCGGGGTAGCTCAACTTACCCGTCGGCTCAATATACCCCACTCTCCCCTACCATTAAGGCAAGATACCCCCTGACGTCGGGCAGCATCCGACCTGAACTTCAGGTCATACGTGTTGCGGGCCGCAAGTGCCTGCAACATCTGCACATCCACGACGGCCAAACTGCATCGCTCGCTGTTGACTGATTTGTGTAGCAGCCATCAAAAGTCACAGAGTGAACAATTCATACGGTTTTTGTAAGAAGCTCAATGGAAGATTGAATTAATTGTGCCTGATTATGTGCACAAAGTTTGTTTACAAAGAAATATTAAATAACATGTTTCCAACTTTCTTTTATGCCTACTGCCATGATAAAAAGGCATTATGTTGCCAGATCATCATCTGGCTCTGCACAAACACCACCATAGTTGACAAAACCTTCAAATTGTTGTTTGTTGAGGTTCCACTGTCTGTTTTCTAATAGACATGGCATCTACCAGAAGTAGCACCTCTTTTAAAAGAGGTGTTACTTTACCTACAATCAACAGAAGATCTCCACAGTCGGAGGGAAGAAGGGTTTGGGAGGTTTACCACTTCTCGACTGAAATTGTATTCCTTTGGAGAGTAGAAGGGGAGTGTTAAAGGAAACTGCTTTAGAGCATCGGAGTATCTTCGAGTATGAACATTTTTGCCGCAGTTGTCAATTTCATTTTTTATCAAGCCATGCATGAACTTCTTGATTAAGATTTATTTCAGCTCCTGCAATAATCCCTTCATGGTTTCAATTTTTCGTCTTACATTTTGCTTCAGTTAACGTAATGTGTTTTCTCGGGCTTTCATTTTCTGACTGAAGGTCTGCCACAGTGTTTTGCCGCTTTTCCTTGTGGAAAACATGATTTGATATCATCTGCATTTGAAATCTGTGCAGTATCTTGGGTCTCTGATATTGTTCTCTTTTTGGGGGATTTCCTTGGCTTTTGATCAGCCAATTTGAGCTGTTGTGTGAAATTACAGATAGTGGGTACAGCACCCTTTATACGTTGTCTACCCTTGACATTGATACTACTTCCAATGTGATATGATTCTTCTGTGAAATGTTTGCTGCCAATAAAGCTGTTTTGGTTGGTTTCCAATCTTTTCTCTTCACTTGGTGAATTCATTTTGCCATCAGAGTTTTATCATTATGTGGAAACCTTAAGATGAATGAAGATTGTAAATACATAAGGCTAGAGAAGTGGAAATGTGGATAACCTGAAACAAAAATGGAGTAAAGTAATATAGTTGCAAGTAGGCCGCCAAGCAATCTGCATCTTCATAAGGACAGTGAAGTGCTTGTAAATATGTGCAATAAGTTAGTAAGACAAGTATACATATTTAAAGCTACTGCTATAGGCATTCTTGCTGTGTCCCCACAACATGCAGCTTATACCCTCTGTCTCAAATTGTTGATACAAGTGCAGATAAGACTACTGTAAAAGAAAGGCGTATAGGACCACTAGCCAGTTGTGTTCAGTATTATCATGAAATATTGGGAATTGTGAAGAGGCTGGCTAATATCTATGTAGTACTGTATGGAGAGGACTGTCTTGGCTGGAACTGAAGATTTTGAACAACTTGGTGCTGATGTGGTGGATGTAAGTTCTGTAAGTAGTGTATGTAGTTAATGTGTACCTAGATTCTATATGAAATGCAGCTCAAAGTAAAGTAGAATCAGAATTTCCTATTCACCTTCATCCAACATACAGGTTACCATGTAGGACGTAGCAGTGATTCTACACAAGCAGTTAGTTACCATTTAAGGTATGTGATCTTCAATGTTACGTTACTCTGATTCACAAAGGCCGAGGATGTAGGCTACTTCAAAAAGCACATTGTCCCTCCCAACGTTAAGTTACAAGACTTCAAAGAAAGATTTTTGTTCCTTGATAACAACTTTCAAACAAAGACCTTTTGCTTTTCAAAGTTCCCCATCTTCATCCTATACTACTACTAGCTAAGTTACTAAAAGTTTGGATGCCTAGGTCTCGAGCTATAATCTAGCCTTTGTCAGCTGTTTAGGCGTTGTGATTAGAAATAAAAAAGAATGTTACTTAACAGAAAAGTTTGCTAAGCACCTAAAGGCGTAACTATCATCTTTTTCTTATGTGATGACAATATTATGTCAATATTTCATCCTATACTACTACTAGCTAAGTTACTGAAAGTTTGGATGCCTAGGTCTCGAGCTATAATCTAGCCTTTGTCAGCTGTGTAGGCGTTGTGATTAGAAATAAAAAAGAATGTTACTTAACAGAAAAGTTTGCTAAGCACCTAAAGGCGTAACTATCATCTTTTTCTTATGTGATGACAATATTATGCCAATATTTCTTTGTTACTCGACATTTTATTCACATTCAAAGCTTATTTAAGCCTAACTTAATTGCAGATTAGGGATGTGATAGTTGCAGACGCCCGCGATTGCACACCTGTAGGCCTAAAATATGCTTAAATTTATCTTTGTGAATGCATTATCATTAAAAAACAGCATGTCAAGTTACCGTTGGAACTGTATGTTACTATCGGGGTTGAACCGATTGATGCAACCGAAAGCTGCACAAGATATCACCATTTTTGTTACTTTTAACGTTGTTTACTTCTTGAATTTGTGTTACGCACCGTTCCGTAAGAAAAGTTCTTGTCCTACTCCGTAGGACACCCCCAAAATTGCTTGGCTTCACTTATTGCTGCATGACGTCATTCTCGTTTTATCTAGTGCTTTGGTTTGTACAGAGCCTATGTCATGTATTTTCGGACAGGTTCTGGCGTAGTTGTGGCTCCCATTATAGGTTGGGCAAAATTAAAAATAGACTGCACAGGAATCGGACCTACTTTAGATAAAGGAAATTGCAAACCTAACACTAACAGTTAGGCCTAACGTCAATTCCCCAATTTGGTTTGCCCTCAGTTACGTTACGTTGTGGCAATGGAAATATTAAAAGATGATCTATTAACCAAAATTTTTCGAAAGGATACCGATTACAGCGTAAACAGGAATCATTTTTACTTCGACTTGAACGAAGTTCAGTCGAAGTAATGTAATCCCAGAGCAGTTTGTTCATTCGGGGCCCCTTTGACGGCGATTTCTCGGCCGTTACGGGAGCTACGGAGCTGAAATTTGGTGGACGGGTGGACCGTGTACGGCGGCGTGCGTCCGTAAAATTTGGCGGGGATCGGCGATTTAGTTTTCTCGCTTGCGATCATTCTTCCTTTTTTTCGCCAAAAGGCCTACTCCTCCTAGGGATTTCGGAGTTACCTCTTGAAATTTTGCACACTGTAAGAAGGGTCTTTCGTGCACAAAAGTTGTACTTTTTTAAGCGAAATTCGGTAAAATGGCGTTTTTATGGACCGGTTGGCGTCCGAAATGGACCCTTTCGGAAAATGGCCAATTTCTCTCGAAATCTCATTTTGATTTTACACTCGTTGTAAAGGTCGTCCGTGAATTTGGTGAGAATTGATTACGAAACCGAGGAGAAAATGCGAAATGAAATTCGCCTGTTTGTGTCCAAAATCAAGTTTCTGTTATTTTCAATCTCCTCGCCAATCATGGTTTGGTATGGCAGCGTGGATTAGTCCTGCTTGGTGGCTGTGATGTAGCTTAGTGTGCCATATTTTTCTTTCGGTAGTCAACATGTAATATGTCTTTGATGCAGTGCATGCAGGCTACTTGTTTGTCATGCCTAGGTCAGTGGAAACCATTAAGGATAATGGTTGAGGAAGAAGTATTTTCGTTGATACTAACAACGAAACCAGCCCGTTTAAAGAGTTAGTTTTGAATTTTACATGAATTAATTTAATTCTTTCCAGTATTATACATGGTTACGTATTTTGGTCGTGATGGTTGATTGTAATTAATGTCAATTTTCCTTCAAATATATGATACACCCTTTATCACCATTTGGTATAAACTTATAGCAAATATGAATATGCAAAAAGCTATTGTTGACTGCTAAACTTGAAGGGAGTATTTTGTACTCATTTTCACAAGAATAAAAAAGCATGGCTTCAAAACATTTGAAATTAAAAGTTTGAGATATTGCCATCATTTTTTTTTTTTCGTACTGTGATCTTGAATTATGTCTTGATGATGACTGCCTTCAGAAAATCAGCTAATTTTAAGAAACTTTTGCGGAACAGGGAGTGTAACCCCGTTTTTTATGGTATAGCTTAACCAAAGGTGAATGATGTTGCTTTGGGGAGTATGTATTATTGTTGGCATGGCCTTCTTTAGCTAAGGCTGCATCAGGATGACACCACTGATAGGTAGATAAGTTGAAAAATTAAATAAATTGAATA
Source organism: Stichopus chloronotus (assembly GCA_021234535.1). Classification (NCBI taxonomy): domain Eukaryota; kingdom Metazoa; phylum Echinodermata; class Holothuroidea; order Aspidochirotida; family Stichopodidae; genus Stichopus; species Stichopus chloronotus. The sequence goes on along the minus strand of CM037833.1, from coordinate 29,974,918 downwards.
TTCTTGGTGTATCCTTCGTACCATTTGGATTTGAATGGAGAATCGTCCACATTAAATAGTAAACGCTTATGACTTTTATTTGATAGCAACCTGTAAGTTAATGGTATCTTCGAAGATAATCCTTTTTCTGGAATCGATACCCATGCTGTCGTACCGTGTACCGTACCCGTACCATATCCATATGTACACTGTAGTATAACAACGCTTTTCAAGAAGATCCGTGCACACAATAACAGAAAGGTTCCACCTCAATTCGTCGCTGCTAAGTTTTTTGTACTTCTAGAAGGATATTGGTAAGTAAATCAGTGCAGGTCGATTAACGTTAAATTTAAGTTCAGCCTGACGTGGTTTTACATTAGGCCCTAGGCCTACGGTATAAGCTAAAAGAAGACAGTAAGACCTGGCGTTGGTTGTACCTAGGCCTATCTGAAAGTTCGAAGTTTGTATGGTTAGGGTAACTTGAACGTGTAGTCGCGTCTGATAAGACAGAGATTGTAATTTTAGTATTAACCTTCGAAATATTTTGCTTTGACTAGGTTAAATAAAGTAGTACAAACCTGGCTAGCCTAGCCTGTTAATCATAAACTATAAACGTAGGCTAGGCCAAGGTGGAGAGAGTTCGTCTGTGAAATCGGGCAGACAGTATTTTTGTGTTAGGGTTTGCTCACATTCATTTTTTCCTTCTGTAGGCGTATCTTTTGAAAAATGTCTGTCAGCACTAACTTAGGCTACTAGGCTAGGCCTTTGCTTGGAGTCTAGCCCAGCAAGCGTACTTCAGTAATGTAGAATTCGGTTGACCATGAGGTAGGCCCTTCTTTACGTTCTTAATGTTGGCCTATGGTGGTTAATTCTGAAGTTAAGGCCTAGAAAGACGTAAGGTTTAAAAAAATTTTGTCCAATGTATATTTTGCATAGTTGCTTGGGAGGGATGTTCAATGTAAACAAAGTTGTGAATATGTGGTATAACTGAATTAGGTAGTGTTAAAAAGGCAATGATTGGAGCACAAAGGGCAAACGTTTAACTACAATTAGTTGTGCTCTCTCTATATATACAATAACCTATGGAAGAAACTCTGAGATGTGAGTTCTTTCCAAAGTTTTATTATTTGACAAATTGGGTTTAAAGGTTTTGCAAGATTCACAAAGCTGTGAATGCCACCCATGGCTTAATGGGATTGTGTTAAAAAGGAAGAGATTGAAGCACCAAATTTGTCTTGGAGTGATTGATTTGAAGGACAGTACTGAAGCAATAAAGCTTGAAGATCCACTTATTTGTGGATGCCTGACATGGCTGCATGGACAAAGATTTCAACCAAAAGTTTGATGAAAGTAAAAGCTAATATTAAAAAGTTTGATGTTGAGTTCAAAAGAACAACAGTTTGCTATGCTCATATCATTGCCTTTAAAAAGAGCAAAGTTTGAAATGTGAAACTTTAAATTGCAAAGCTGAAAGAAAGTGTAGTAACTTTGAAGTTAAGTTCAATAAGTAGGCAAGCATATTGACCTAGTGATACAATAAATTGACTATATATTACAATATACCACGTCGTTCTGCAAAATCGAATGCTAAGAGTAAATACCATGCTCAAAGAAAAACTGACAATAGCTCATTTGCAGAAAGAAATGGAAACCAATTGGTGCAAAATTGGTTCATTTCATCAGGGCGATGAAATATTTTCAGCAGAATCTGCGGGTCGTCAGTGTTCATGCAATTCACTGGTCATGTTAGGATATATTGAGCGGCTCCCTGAAGTAAAAACTAAAGATGTTAATGAATTCCTTGTATGCGGTGATAAACTGTACCAACAACTTGCCAATGAATTATTTCTGAAAGGACGGCTGCATGAATCTCAGTATTTGTCTATCGGAGATCTACCGAGCAGCTTTCGTTGTGGTGATTTTGTTTACAATGTTAGTTTTTTCCCAAGCATTTTTGGCAAAATTATTGCTCCTTCCACAAGTAGTTTTGAATCGCTTGATATAGTTGTGCAGCACGTCTTTACTGTTGCTTCTAAATGCATTCTCCTCATAGATACGTATATGGTAGCAGTATGTCAGTTTGAGAGTAGACACTTCATTCTTTTTTATTCACATTATAGACCTGATACTGGATTGCGTACTTGTGATGGAACTGCTGTTTTGTTGTATTTTTCTTGTATATCTGATTTGGTAAAGTTTTTGTACTGTTTGTGCCAGTCATTGGAGTTGCCAAACTCCGCATTTGTTGAAGCCAAACCATTGGGTATAAGATATGAAAATGTCACCAGTATGTCCAATATGCCAAAACAGAGGTAAGTAGCAAAGAGTGTCGTCTTGAAAATACAAAGAGGAAAGGTAGGAAACGATTATTTGAACAAACAGCATCTGAAGACAAATTTCAAGCAAATACAAGTCACCAAAAGAGTATCAAAAGAACACGTAAAACAGTGTCTGTTAGAAATGACCTGGTAAAAAGAAAAGTAAGAAAAGGAGTTAAGCAAAAGAATGCCCCCAAAAAGAGGGGCAACTGACCACTCAAAGGTGTACCACGTAAAAACAAACAAGGGAGGCAGAGTCACATCACAACAAAGAATAGACAGTCAGAAAATGCTAGTATTACATTAGAACGTCCACTAGCAGATCATATAGAGCAACAACTTATTCCTGAGGATCATTTCAAAATTAAACTTGCAAAATGTAAAAAGACATTTTATGACAAAATAAAAGAAGGACCAACATACGTTTCTACAGTTTGCACACAGGCATGGTTTAAACATTCTGTAGTGAAGGCTAATACTAACTCACAGGATGAGAGTTATAACCGCATGTTACAAAAGGTTAAAACCAACATAAAGTCTGTTGAAAATGAAGAATGGGTTTGTTACACCTCCAGGGAAAATCTGATCAAGCATCAAATACCTCGCCTTTCTCTAGCTAACAAGTGTGGGTTTCCTGAGAAGCCAGGTGAATTGAATCTTCACCTCCTAGAAGAGAGACCGTTGTCACCCAAAATACCCTTTATGCAGATAAGAGAACTTCCAACAGGTGGCCAGTTCTCTGTCAAAGGTAATGTTGTAAATGTCCATGTCGATGTAAACCCAACAGTTACTTCTCTGCCACGAAATTTGATATCATCTGAAACAATCCCAATCAAACTGAAACGGAGGCTAACATACAAATCTGCTGTACATTTTGAGAATGTTAGACCTCGTGTGGTTTTGACCAAACAGTGATAGGACAATACCTTTACATTATTCCGACATATGTAAATGGGAACTGCGAAGCATTGACAGACGTGTAGCTCAACACATTCCAAACATGTTTTTGAAATTAAAAAAATTGCAAATGGAACAGGTTGTTGGCAGGGCTATGCTAGCAATAAGGCAGTGTCAATCTGGAGGCAAAAAATTTTCAGCAAAACAATTGCTAAATAAAGAATTTAGAGAGCAAATTGTAAGGAAAGACCAAGGTTTTCACATGTTTGCCAACCTTAGAAATTCACCTTCATATTTACAGAAACGACAAAAGGATTTGATGGCAATGATAAGGCAGTTAGGATGTCCTACATATTTTATGTCACTTTCTGCAGCTGACACACGTTGGACAGATTTGTTACGGATTGGAATTCAAAAACAAGGTTGATGCAGTCTGATCCTGTTACATGTGTACGTTTTTTTGAACATCGATTGCAAGTTTTTATAAGTGATGTGTTGAAATCAAACCTTAATCCAATTGGAAAGATAAAAGATTCATTTGTGAGAATTGAATTTCAGCAACGAGGCTCTCCACATGCCCATATGATGGTTTGGATAGAAAATGCTCCAAAATCCAACCAACAATCAAATGAAGAAGTCACAGCTTTTATTGATAGGTATATTTCCTGTTCTTTCCAACTACCTGACACTAGTTTGCCTTATGTAGAAATGCAAAAGCACAAACATTCCAAAACATGTAGAAGAGGGCAAAAGCCAGTTTGCAGATTTGGATTTCCTAAACCTCCAACTAATCAGACAATGATACTTGAACCACTTGATGCAGATGACCCTGAATATGAAATTCATGTTAAAAATTTTAAAGAAGTTGCAAATATGCTAAACATGCTTAAAGATGGAATCAACATTACTTTCAACCAGTTTTTACACCAATTACAGTTAAGTGAAGCAGAATACATCAAAGCACTTCAGTCAAGTTTGAAATGTCCAACAGTTTTCTTGAAAAGACAATTTGATGAGATTAGGGTAAATCCATACATGAAGAATTTAAGTGATGTTTACGACGCAAACAATTGCGTACAATTGGAAACAAATTTCTTAATGCTGTGGAAGTTAGTGCACAAGAAGCTGTGTATCTATTGCTACAGTTACCAATCACAAGATCGACACGACAAGTTTTATTTATTAACACTGCACCAGAAAATCAAAAAGTGATAAAGTTTTGCAAGAAATGGATCCTGAAGACACTGATGTTGAAACTAAAAATTTAATAACTAGGTATAAATGCAGGCCGAAAGTCTTAGGGAAATGTCTTGCAGATTTAGCTGCAAAGCTAAATGTGAAATATCCTGACTAATACAATGATGGGTATGAAAGTGATTATGAAGATGATCCAAATTACAACATACACATGGATGCTGATGTAGAACCACATTCTGAAAGTGACCTTGAATGTGTTATTAACATTACTTTACGATCAGGTGTTACCATTCAATCTTGCAAAACTTCAAAAGTAATTAGATATGTCAATTACAACAAGAATACTGACATTGAAAATTACGCTGTATATGCCTTCGCGAAAGGAGCCAGAGGACCTTTTAGGAGGCTACCAAAGCTACAGAGAACACTTGCATATAATTAGTTCTCAGATAGCTTCAAAAATGAAAGAATATGAGGCAAACAAAAATATTTCTTTGGAATTGATCAGAGATATACAAGTTGAAGACCTTTTTGAAAATGCTGCTAATGCTATAGCTCCAAACTGCATACAAACAGAGGAAAATGATACTATTCTAGATGTATCACAAAGCAGCAAATTTGTATTTTATCAACCTGACGGTCAAGCTCATAGAAACTTTGATATAGCAAAAGAATGTAGAAATTCAGGTCACCCCTCCACACACAGACAGTTTGCCTAATCGACTATCGAATGATGAATTTTGCTAACTGTTGGCAAAACTCAGCCAGCAACAGCAGGAATTTTTTCTGCATGTAATGCAGTCAATATCGACAAACAAGCAACCATTACACTTATTTTTAACAGGTGGTACTGATGTTGGGAAATCATTATTAATAAACTGTCTTCATCAGGCTTTGTTAAACCACCTTTGTACAACGGAAAGTGATGACCCTGAAATCTGCAAAATACTTCTGTGTGCACCCACAGGAAAGGCAGCTTATAACATTAAAGGAAGCACAATACATTCAGCCTTCCAAATTGACCCAAATCAAGGGTATTCATACAATAAGCTTAACTCAGAAAATCTTAATACTTTGAGAGTCAAGTACAGACAGTTGACTGTTGTCATAATTGATGAAATATCAATGGTAGGGAACGAGCAGTTTACGAATTCCACTTGGTGGTGTTCATGTAATAGCTGTTGGAGACCTATTCCAGTTAAAACCTGTAATGGATCAGTGGATATTTAAAGATTTATCCGAAGGGTACTATGTTTTTTCTCCTAATCTGTGGAAAGAGTTGTTCACACATTATGAATTGAAGGAAATTATGAGACAAAAAGATGACAAACAGGTTTGCTGAATTGTTAAACAGATTGAGGGAGAACAAACTCACTGAATCAGACTTTTCAAAATTAGATGAAAGAAAAATTACTCCCCATGCTTAAGTTGATAATAAAATAACACACCTATATCCCAAAAATGATTTGGTTAATGCACACAATGAGGAAGTTTTCCAGTCATCTAATAATGAAAAAGTTCTTGTTCAAGCTCAAGACAGTAGTTGGGGATTTTCTAGACGAGCTTAAAACAAACATTAAAAAAATATTCCGACGCAGGTCACCAAAACAGCAGGACTTTTAGCAACATTGCAGATCAGTGTTGGGTTAAGATACGATATTGTAGTTTATATTAATGTTGAAGATGGTATCACCAATGGTTCATCGTGTGAATTGAAAAAAAAAATTGACTACATGGTAGAAGGCAGCACAATCCCTAGCATTTTGTGGGTTAAATTTGACAACCATTTGACTGGAGCACAAACAAGAATGAAATATATACAGTACTTCACAAGAGATGTCAAGACAGATTGGACACCTATTATTGCCGTCGCAAGAACATTTTATTGTACAAAAAAGTATATACTAATTATCAGAGCTCAGTTTCTAGTCCGTATTTCTGCTGCCAAAACAATACATAAAGCGCAAGGTGATACTTTGGATCAGATTGCTGTTCATATGGGAAAGAGGCAAATTCCACATGCCCATTATGTTGCTTTAAGCCGTGTAAGATCAGCATCAGGGTTATACATACTGCAACTTAACAAACTCAAAATAAAGGTTACCGAAAGTGTAGTTGAGGAAGTGGAAAGATTAAGAAAAGATGCACAACTTGAACTATGTTTTACGCCACTTTATAATATACAAACACCATCAGTAAAAGTAATATTTGAGAACTGTAGGTCATTGCGTAAGAATTTCAATTTGCTAAAAAATGACTACAATATAACATCATCTGATGTTATTGCTACAGCAGAGACAAGGCTACAATCTACCGACTCAAGTCACAGCTACCATATTAACAATTTTCAGTCTTTTCGCAGTGATCAAAATACCCACAACCATCGACCATATCATGGATTGCTGATGTATGTCAACCAAAACATGACAGTAACAACAGCATCAAAGTACTCCTCCTCAGAATTTGAATACATAACTGTAACAATTGAATCATGTCAGCAGTTACAGATTGTTGCAGTATATGTTGCCCCAACATGTACATTGCAAGATTTCAAAAATTATGCTTCGCTTTTAATCACAGAAATTGATGTAGAAAAAGATTTCATAATAGTTGGAGATTTCAATTTCAACATAAACAAATCTAATCGACAATTTCTACAATTCATGGAAACAACATTCAACCGTCGTCAAATTGTACGAACACCCACCACACAATCAAACACTATTATTGATGTAGCTTTCACCAATTGTCCTGTTGAGATCGTGAGAGCCATCTACTGTGCATGGTCTGATCACAAGACATTGCAGATTGTTTTGAACCAGTAGTTCCTTTTTTTCGGTGACATTTATAAACATTAAAATGATTATACAAGTACCATAATATACAATTATCATGTTGAATTATCAAGAGATAATTACCTCCCCATTTCAATCTACATCATTCTTGGGAAGCGTTTTTATTCATGTTAAACTTTGCAATACGAAGAAGCATCAAAGTGTGACTCTTACTGCCAACACAATTTTACTCTCTCACTCACTCACCCACCCCCCCCCCTCCCCCCAATTTACAATGATCAAGGAATAATTTTAGTGTTAAAATTCTCAGGTACAATGTTCATAGTTTATCCAATCATACTCAGTTTTTTCTTCATGGTGTTTGTGGGTTTTGAGTCCAAATCAAACTCAGGGTATACAGTGTTTTTGGTGAAATATTCAGTCTGATCAACTTACAACTGCAGGAAATGTTTAACAAGAGGCAGCACATTTTCTGTTAAAATGTTAATAACTTGGTTTAATGATACTCTGTATTTGTGCCTTCACCTTATTAAGGAAATTCGGAACAAACATCTAAGATGGAACCTACAGACAATATGGTGAAAAATTGGCCCAAAAAACTACTCCAGTTAAAAGGTGGTTTCAATGATAATAATTAAGTCTATTTTCAGTGATAATAATTTTCCTGGTCAGAATGATTTTCATTTACCAGTTTCAGCAGAAAATTGTGCAAAGTGTTTAACAAGGTTTTAGTGTATTAAAGTATCTATTTTTGCATTACAGGCAATGGCATCACTTCTAATTTATGTCTTGACAAAGCCAGTCAAACATGGTAATCTGTACTTCTTTAACGCAATGATGAAGGAAGGGCAGATCGTGGAGGGCAGAGTGTTCCCGAAACATCAACAGGAAGGCGATACCTTAGCTGCTAAAATACAGAAGGAGACCTTCGTTGGTACTTCAAAGGTTAGTTGACTTGTCATTTTTCAAAAAGTTACCGAAGTAATTATTTTATCTATCACAGAATAATGTAATGTTCGAAATTTGCAGTGTGGCTATGCTAACTGAAACTCTGTATTGCCCTCAGGTATGTTGACCAGTATTTGGATTTAAAGGGGCACTTTGAATTGTTTCATGAACTTCAGTTAATCCAAAAATCAAACTTCTTCACTGTTGGGGGTCTAGTTTATGAAATTCTGAAAATCGTGCAGTCCTACAGATTTTCTTGCACAGTTTCGATGATTATGTATAATGATATTCAGTGGTACCTATAATTTCACATGATGATATATAAATGGTACCTTCAGGATGTTCATGTATGAGCTTCTGCACCAATTGGTGCTCTAGTTTTTATTTTAGTCGGGTTCTTTTGGCGTAAAGTGGTTGAAAATGTATGTCTCCATGCACAAACACTGCTATACAATAACAATTTTACCATTTTGTATAACATTGAATACGATAACGAATAAATTATACCTTGGCTATCAATTTTTGTTTCGCAGTTGAAAAAAAAACATATTAAAAATAGTTGAAATCAAACCCTGATCTTCCACTTACAGCAATGTTAAGTCTATAGTCACTTTTGTTTTCACTTTATGATTAACAGATTTTCCAGACAGGTTCAACATTTCCAATCGATAGTGCTCCAATTTGCACTGTGCCAGAGGCAACATCTTCTCCAAAGAAGCGGAGGCTATCCATTCAGGGCACAATCGCTCAGCTAAGTTTGTAACTTAAGCAACATGTTCATCACTTACCAATTTATAGACACCTTACCAGCTCCCTTCCACTCCCTCAAAATTCTTACCCTTCAGACAATTGCACCAACCCTAATATCCCCCCCCCCCAAAAAAAAATGATAAGAATGCAGTTGATAGATTACAATTATGCAGAAATTGTCTCACAGAAGATTTTCTCAATGATTGTCCAAAAGTGTCCCTGTTAGATAGTAAATCATGTATTTCTTGGCTTTCATAATCTCATTCACTATTAGTATACATAACTAGATGTAGTAAAATACTTGTCCATTAAGAAAACAATTGGTTGTACTTATCTTTTTTCCTGAAAATTGTTCTTGGTCCTCCAGGAATTTCTCCTGCCTCTTGTCAAATCACTGTGAACCAGGAGCAATTCTTAAAAAAAATCCTCCTGATTCATATTTGCTTTTTTCCAAACCCTGCCATCAAACCCTACAGCAATACCTCATTTGTAACTAAAAATATCTCTTTTTGAACACTTGTTAATTTGGTCTTCAAATATCTGTTGTTTGTCCTCAAGCACACAGGATGAGATGTAAAACCAACAAATTTGATCATATTTCCCTTGAAATTTGATACTGTTGCAATGTTTGGACATCCCGCTCATAAATGCCAATGTCTGTATCTATGGTGAAGGACAATATTACACTTTCTATGATAAGGGGAAAAAATATAATTTATTAGAGGTGGTACCCTAAGAATATGTGAATAGTATGTAATTTGAATTCATACTTTACCTTCATCTTCAATTACCAAATTCTTGCAGGTTTATGATATTAAAAGGTTTATGATATTAAACGAGGAGCAACGTGGAGTAGGAGAGACGTGTACGTTGAAGATGGGCCGACTGCAAAACGCATATGTGTCAAACTGTGGGACGAACATGCTTCAAAACTAGACAAAAGTCACCAGACACAGAAAATCACCATCGAAAACTTGGAAGTGGATATATTCCAAGACAAAAGACAACTCAAATCAACTGACCTATGTGATAGTAAGTTTGTTAATCCTACTAAAAATGGATATATTGTTGATTCCGTTTCATAAGCAAGTCAACTTGTGACACTGAAGCAAAATTCCCGGTTCCAAACTGAAAATCTTGACAACAAAGTCTTACTTCACATTAACAGACGTTAAAAAGAAAAAAAACATGTTACTTAATCTGTCAATGTGACATCACTTGGTGTGACATTGTCACAGAGAGATACTGAACTTCCAAAGTACTATGAAAATGCTTCTAAAAATGCATCTTTCGAATTTTTACAGTTTGCAGGTGTCTTACATATCACGTTAAAAAGAAAGAACAAGTTACTAAATCTGTCAGTGTCACGCCACATGGTGTACTATAACACTGGAAAGTATTCAGTTTTTGGCACATAATATCATGCCAGGTCTTGTTGAATTGAGACTATGTAACGCATTGCTAAAGCTTAAGAAGATCTTTGATTATTTGCATGCTTTTTTGTAAAGGCAGTCTGTCTACTGACACCCATATTTATGAAATCACCCATGTACATAAGTAACTGTTAAATTTGTTTGTACAAATGTAATTATATATGTAGGCATGGATAGATGTGTATGGGTTGATTATGTAGAAATCTAAGATGTTTCAGTCCATATTACTCTCTTAAATCTTGACAAACATTATCAACCACAGCGCAAGGTATTGCCAAGTAATCCTCCCAAAATAAAAGCTATACCTTGCAACCAATGTATCCGAAACCTACAATAAACGCAAATCCTGTGTTGTAACCTTCTTGAAAGATCAAGACGAATTTGCATTCTGGTCACAGTAACAGCAGTTGCAATACCAGCGATAATTTCAATGTACAATATGTTGTGAATCAATGCCCGCATAGACACAATATTATCAAGAAAACAATCCAATTTATGTTTAAAAATGATTGGAGTTGCCATCTTCTTCGATACCAAAACATTCTCTTTCAAAAACCATCAACTCAACCATGTTTGCTGTATATCTCATGAGTATTATGATTTCATTCATGTGAGAACAACCAAGACAAGGAGCAATTATTCATCTCGAGTGTTGTAGTCTCAAATATGATACAGTTCAACTCTACAACACTATGTTCAATAACATGTTTCAATTATTTCATTTACCACAGATTGAAGAAGAAACCAACATGGCCTCTTTCTCTGGCAAATTCAGAATAATGGGAATTGATAGAGAAGGGTAAGTAAAACTTATATCTCATGTTATAAAGCAGAGGTTCCCAACGAAGGCACTACCACCCCCGGGCGTGTCTGAAGGAGCCACGGGGGCAGTTAGGGCCAAGGAGGTGTTGGGGGGCGTTAACAGGAAATGAGACGAACAAATTCATCAATCAAAACATTAATAAATAACAGTAATTAAATAATCTCGCACCCTTATCTCGCTCATGCATAAATGTCAATGTATCTCACGTCTACCACAGGCATTCCATCTGCGCTGTAGGGGGCGTTTGAACAAAACCAATTGACCAAAGAAAGTGCTGTTCTGAAAAAGGTTGAGAACCACTACTATAAAGCATCATCCCTTGCCAAATAACCTAATTTCAAAATATGTCCCTCAAGATCACTCTATTACAAAAGTAAAGAAAAGTTGTAACTTTCAGCCCATTTATCTTCAAAAGTAAAGGGTATGCAGTTATCTCATTTTGGATTCAAAGTGTCCTTTCTGTTGAGTTCATATATTGCAAATTTAAATGATGAAGATCTCAAAAATTTGGCACAATTTTTGCTTTTGATGATAATCGTAACCTTTGTAATCATGCATATGTATGTGTGTATGTGTGTGTGTGTATGTCGGTGACGCCCTACCTTGTAAACACGATATCTCAAGAAGGGAAGCTTGGACAGATCTCATGTTTAGTATGTAGTTGAACCATGTTGAGTAGAGGGAACCCTATTGTTTTCGTTGGAGGTCAAAGGTCATTTGGAGTCAACAGGGGTCAATTGTGAAAACCTTAAAACACAATATCTCAACAAAGGAAGCTTGAACAGATGTCACATGAAGTGTGTAGGTGTAGCTTATAGAGTACAAGAACTCTATTATTTCATTGGAGGTCAACGATCACGTGAAGTCAACAAGACTTAGGACCTTCTCTGTAGCCTAATATATAAACATGCACAGTGATAGAGCCTACCCAATACATGTTTTCTAACTGTTGTGCCTTATACTTACAGTAAGGAACAGACTAGACCAAGATTTTGAAGTAAACTTTGATCCAAGTTGCTTGAAAATGTGCTTTATATTGCCTGATATATTGCTAAGCGTATATTGGGTCATCAGGAACAGGATCATTTGCAGTCAAAAGGGACAGAGTATGGAATTCTTGTAAACATGCTATCTCAAGAAGGGAAGCTAGGACAGATGTCATATTCAATAATTAGTTGTACTTCATTGAGCGCAAGACCCAATTGGTCTTAAATGGCGGTAAAAGCTCATTCAATGAATATCTTAAATCTTAAATAGATCATTGCAACCACAATGCATTTCTGCATTCTGGTTTTATATGAGCTACCGCAATCAGCCAATCTAACATTTTGTACGGGTCAATTTTTGTGGTAAGGATTCCTTACTTTTTGAGACACAATCACACAACTGCGCAGTTAAATGCAAACCTTGTCATGAAGTTAAAATGTCACATACTCTAATCAGTAATTTTTTTTCTTTAAACCAGAGATTGTTACTCTTTGATGTTGGAAGACGACAGAACACTGGCAGTCGATTTTAACATCTTGGAACAAATTGGCCTGGCGTATGAGGACTTTATGAAGAAAACTCCCACTGCAGCAACAATCACAGTCGAAAATGACAAACTTGTTAGACTTATATTGCCAGCAGACCAGTAAGGTCACATACAATGGATTGTACCATTGATCAACTCAACGTTTTCGCTCAGTCCATGTTAATTTATCTTCACATTTACCAATCTGTTATATTTAATACTATACGACTTTTCTTTTTTGGTATCTGATGACTACTTAACAAATGTTAATCTTATCACTGCTTTTAGTTTTTGTGTACATTCCATTTTTACTGTGATATTAGTGCTTCTACATTTAGTGCTTTGCCACTGCAACTCTCTTGGTTTACTGCCTGCAAACCAGGTTTCTACTAGGCTAAGGCTTTTGACACATTTCCATGTGGTGAACACACAAGAACCAATCATCTAGAGTATTGCCATATTAATATCATTCATTTCCTTCCATATATCTGCAAATCGTCTATACATAATTGACTGCAATTTTAACAGGACATACAAAACAGTTTGACTTCTTACAAAAAATGGAAAGACATGCTGAACTGAAATTCATTTTGGCTGATATAGCTCTAGTTTTATGGTAAATATGTCTCAGTCCTTTATGTTGACAACTTGACATGCAGCGTGGTCCTTCATTGGTCTTAACTTAAACATATACTTTACTATGCCAAATCTCTCTCCCCAATCTTCATTGAATCCAATTTGGACTTAAGAGAAAGTACTTCACGACAACGTATTTGGGTTCAGTATGTGATATAGAAACATACCAACCATATAACAACACCTTATCTTGTATGATCATAAATGACATAAATTATTCTTCTACTCACAATGTATATATAGTTTAGTACAGTGAACCACTTCTTTAAATTTGATATTATCATGTTTCGATCTCTTCAGGGAGAATACCATTCACGCCAACTTTCATACTTCCATGTGTTTAAGAAGAATGACTTCAGTTCTTCTGGATATCAAGAAGAAAATTGACTTCTGATCATGTAAAGAGCCAAATTACTTAGCTCAACTTAGGTTATATGTTAAGATATGCAATAATATCTATCGTAACATTTGACTCCGTCCATGTTAATTTATCACCACAGCTACCGCGAATACAACAGTTCTTTTTTGGTAACTGTAATATTGTAACTGTTTTTAATTTTTTGTGTAAAATTCCATTTTTACTGTTATTTTCAGTACTCCTACATTTAGTGCTTTACGACAATTCGTTTATGGTTTACATTTTGCCAACCAAATCTTTATATTTACCATAATATTTATCATATTATTTATATTATAAGTTCATATTTACATTATTTACTTTGGCCAAACAGCTGTTCAGTTTGATCCTAAATATACTGTAGTCTTTTGAACAACTGGAAGAGAATATAAGGAAGTGGTTAGATAAACAGTGTTTCAGTATAAATTAGCCAGTAAATATATTTCTACTGTTAACCTTCATTTTGCAACTTACATCATAAATCATACAAAACTTTTTTTCTTCAAACTTCAGTATTATTTTTAAGCTTCCATTATTTTAGTAAAATATGCCAAAACTATGCCTCATCAAAAGTCCATGTGAAATGACATGCCATTATAACTTTCATGCTTTGTGGATTCTTCTCAAACTTTCATTATACAAGTTCAGTCGAATAAACAAAATACCAAAACATGTTGCCTGATTTCATAACTCTAGATGTTCAATTTCCTAGTTAATAATAGTTCCAATACAAAAGAAAATTGTGGTCAATCATCAATGGCTCTTTACGATGATGTAGTGACAGTTTCGATGTTACAATCCTTCGTTGGCCATAACACCCTGCTTATATGAAGTAATCATGTTCACAAACAACAAAAAGAAATATGAGAACAAAACGGCGATTGCAAGATTTTGATTTTCCAAAGTAGCGTTAAGAACAAGCTGCTTATTTACCGATTCCAAACTGCATTTGGTGGCCCCCCACAACAGGCATCCCCCTCCTTGGAACCTAAGGAAATTAAACATTTAATGAGAAAAACCAGATAAGGATAAAAAACGAAAAACAGTAAAATGACCTGCAAACAGAAGAAAGTAACCCACCCCCACCTAGGGATTGAGGATGAAAAACAGTAAAATGACCAGCAAACAGAAGAAGAATAGTGACCCACCCCCACTAGGCATGAAGTTTAGCGGTCGTCCGAAACGACCAAAATTCTGTAGGACGACCAAAATTACTACCCCAGGTTGTCCTTTGGACGACCAGATTTTGCCCATGGTCATTAATGTTGTGACACAATGCGCACAACCCAACACCGAGATTCAACCAAAATATTTAAGACGCATGGACTCCACTCCAAAACACATTAGACTTTGCAAAGTCTTTCTCGGTGAATGAATTCCCCTCCTTTGATACATTCCTCACCATTTCAGCCGCAGCCTATTTATACCAACCGAGGATATGTGCTCATCTCACGTATGTTTACAATCACAATTTACTTTCGCGCATGCGCGCGTTTGATTAGTCATACATATTGATGTCCTTTTAAATTCAAAATGCTGCTCAGAGGTCAAAGGCTTAGAAGATCTCTTTCGTACATGGTAGAGATAGTTATGGCTATATTCCAACTACTACCGACAAGAAAGCATTTGTCCTAGTATTTGTAACCTTTTACTCGCAGTATAAGCCATTTAAACACAATTGCTGATGCGGTAAAAGCTGAAGCTAAATTTTGAGCGAAAAACTGAGAAAACAGGTCAAAATTTTAAAACGTTTGTTATATCCCAACGGCGGTTTGGGGGGGGGGGGAAATTGATAGATGTTACACGTTGGAGGAAGGCACCCTCTGTCATGAATAATCATCATTTAAGCTGCCCGATTGGAGATGTCGAAGAAGAAACCTTTATGAATGCGGTTATTTTCGGCGGAAGTAGCTGAAACTTTTGATGTAAATTACAGCATTGACGGGGTGGAAGACCAACGCAAAGGGCGCAAAGACAAACGTGTTGGCCAAGAGAATGGTAAAGGACATAGGTAAAGAGTTTTAAGACCATAAAACGAACATTTTAACCTAATCATTCAAACGTACGTCCTGAGCTGAGGTTTAGACCATGTGCTAGGCCTATCTGGGATCGGACTAGACTACACCCCAAATCAAAACGTGGTGCATGCTGCTCTGCAGGCTGGTCCTGTCCTCTGTATTCATATCATGCAAGTATTGAGCTGGAGGTACGGTATTATAAAAATAAATTGTATTCAGCTTCAAGATCTAGGCCTAACATAGGTTCTACCTGTTAAAAACACAAGATTTGGTATGCAAAAGCCTAAGTATTAGCTCTAGTTAGGCTAAAACATCGTCAAGTGTCACTGTGTTCTGTAACTTGTAAGTGAGCATCAAGTAACACTTCATGATTGGAATGAAAGCAAGATAGTGCCTAATCTACTTACTAAACCTAGACTAGACTTACGTGAAATTGGAGATAGGCCCAGCCTAAGCGCAAGGCTAACAAAATTAAATTTTGTGGAAATTTGGGGATCAGAGAGTCTGAAGAAATCAAGGATCCTGTACCATGTTGGATGAACACACACAAAATTCGGCAACATTAGTACGCTTGCTTTTTTCAATCAGTGCATATTCAGAGGGTAACGAGGCGGGTGAACCAACATACGTATGAACCCAAACTTGCTCCTGGGATCACCATTTAGGTCTCCATCTGACAGACGAGGGTGCACCTCCAGTCTTTAGCCATTTTTCCCAATGGCTGGGAGGGGTGGCAGATCTGCCCAGCTCAGCAGGGCATTATAGCAGTACGATTTGTGGGGGTATGTAACTGTAAAATATAACATGTGTGCCATCACTTTTCTGATGAAGTTTGTAACTATGGGCAGTGACCTTTCACACTAATAATGATCCTCATGGTGCAGTTTTAACGTATCGATTCAAATGAGTGTCCCTTATCCCACTCTTCATGTTCAGGTTTTACCAGACGCAGCTTCATGGATTGCATTTACAGAAAGAACAATCATGTTCTCCCATCATTAAGGACAATAAGGTTTCACTCGCACAGGTGAAAATTTGCAAACAATATGCATCCCAGCCTCACCAAATAGCATGAAAACGAAAGAAAAATGAATGCAAGACTTGTCTTTGGGAAGTGTTGGAAGATTTTATTTCTTTGCATTTAAACACTCCAAGAAACCATACATGTTTTGCTCTTGATTTCAGAGACTCTTCATTATGAAAGTGCTGCTGGCCTGGTTTGGATCCAGGGTGTTGTGATTACAGATTTTAAGATGGCCAAATCATCGTTGAAACCACGAACGTTGGCTCTGATGTTGTTTAATCTGGCATGCACAGATTCGACACCTTGCTCCCCCAGGTATCCCAAACCGACTTTCCATTTCTTTATGAAGGGGATGACATGGTCTTCAAGTATGTGCATTTTTGGAGGGATAGACTCTTGTGGAAACTTCTCTCTGAAGAACTCCAAGTATGCAGTGATAGTTGTATCTGCATAGTAAAAAACATATACCAGGTTGGCTAACAGTGCAGGATTTTTCACCGTTTAAGAACAATGTGTGATCTGACAAAAGAAAAAAAATCAATATTGGTGAATTGTTTTGTCAAAAACATTCTTGCAAACAACCAGCAGGCTGCAGCTCCGGGTTTGGACTGCAAAAAGAATCTTATGACAGTTACCTAGAGCTGTTATGTCTTCATCAGCCATGTATTCAGCTGTGTTGTACTGCCTGTGACATAGTCCGAACAAACGAAACAGCGTTTTGTAAGTTGCTGTCATCTCTTCAGCATCTGGCACAAGCTTTGGGCAGAGCTTTCTGGTCACAGCAATGACATCTGACATCAGCAGGTCAATATTTTCTTTCTGTGGAATACAAATGCTTGCAAAATCAGTAGAGGACAATCTATTTGTAAAAATAATCTTATTTTGTAGCAAACCTTTGAGGAATTAGTATTATTGATGAACGTACCTTGCAACATCGATGCACATGGTTTCCCACAAAACTTTTTCCATGATAGGCCTGTCTTGTCACCCTGAATTTCTTCAGTGTTGCATCGAGTTGCAGTACCAGCGGCCCTTTTTCGTTCGGAAAGTTTGCAGCTTTCCTGATTTCTTCAGCTTCTGCTCTCTAAGGATTGAGAAAAAGCAGTGCATTTTTTTGAAAGAGTAGGTCATGGTGGATATTTGAGTATTGTGTAGACTGCCTTCGGAACTATTTTACATTAGTGTGGTACTTCTGTACTTACTAGTTTGTCCCTCTCCTCCAAATGCTGCTTTACAGTGTTGTGGTAAATTTCGGCCTGGACTTCATCGTGGACATTGGCAAGGTGTTCAATGAGGATGCTTGCTCCATCGTCCAGACTGCTTGCCTCTTCATCTAGCTGCTTTGCCTTGGAGTAGGATCGGATGGTGTCAGAGAAGTCCTTGGTGTTGCCGGTCGTGTGGCTTTCCAGTGATTTTGCTAACTTTATGTCCAACATGTGGCACTGGTTTTCAAAGGACGAAAAGTGCTTTAAATATAAGCCCAGGCTTAAATGAAGACCAGGTGGACACACCTGTTGAACAGAAAGCAAACTTTTTAGATATTCACAGGTAAGTAGAGCAAATTAAAACGTTTGCTATCGTCAGTTACTCCTCTGTAGTACCTTCCTGTTACTTTTTTCCCTTCTTTCTTTGTGTCTAGCGTCTTCTGGTTTCGTTTCTTGTTTTCCCGTTTCAGTGTTCCCTTTTTCTTTTTTGAATTGTTTCTTTTGGGGTATCCATGCTTGTGAGCTTTGCTAAGCTTTCCTGTGGATTCCTGTTGGTCTTCAATCTGTGTACTTATGTTTATGTATATTTGTAACTGTTCATATTATGTGACCGAAATAAATGTTTGTTGAAGTTGAACCTTTCAGTTACAATGTAGTGGTTATATCTGATTTATTTTGGAAAATATCATTTAATACACACCTGATCTAATGGAATGTCAAAGAGAGCCTCATCTATAACATTGTAAAACTTCTTTGCTGTCGACAGTTTTGCACCACTCTGATTGAACATCTGGTGACACTCTTTCAAAGTTTTTAATGTCCGGTCAGGAAAGCGGCCCCTCACTGCCAATGGAAGCCTCATCTCGTCTTTGGTTATCTTGCACCAGAGACAACAGTGTCGACCTGCAAGAAAGAGTAACAAACTTTATATTTATTGATCATTTACATTCATTTATCATTTACATTCATTTTTGTGTTTCTATATTCATGCTTTTTTAGTAAGCACTGTACTTGCCACTTGCTCCAGTTAGACCGTAGACTTTGCTGAGGTATTCGTAGTCCCCAAAAAGAAATAGGCGAATTCTTTTGTTTCTGAAGGTAGGAAAAAGAGAAGTAGTGTTAAGACCTTTTTTAAGTGCATAATATCAAAACTTATCATTTGCTAGGTTCTGCATACTTACTTCCATTGTTTGCTTGATATTTCTGAGAGCTGTCGGCAGTGTTCATTAAGACCCACTTTAAGGTTGTGGAGAGAGTCATCTGCTGGAAAAATAGTAGTCACAATAGTGTTGTGTGGTGAGTTAGGGTGCTCCACATTCCCAATCTGAAAGACCTCTTTAAAATTTCCTCCTCCTTTATCACCGCCTATCTTTAGCCATATCTCATCCTTTGAAATTGCGGCATTCCACTTCAACAAGTTGAGGCTGCAAAACATGAAATGAAACATTGTGATTTAAAGACTCATCACCCCAGATAGATTCAAGTCTCCCAACCACTTCCTTCTTGTGCCTCCCACAGCCAGTCTATTTTTTTAAATCAGATTTGCAGTCAAAACAATGGGCTCCTGTGAAGAGTAGAGTAATATGAGCTACAGTGCACTGCGTCTTTCAAATTTCCTGTCAGTCAAAGGTCAAAACCAACTGAGAATTTTGCTTTCTCCCTGCCAAAAATGTAACTTTTTTTCTGATAAGTGACTGCCTTCAACTAGTATATGATATTTAACATTTTCTCGAATTAGACAGCATACAGTAGTTAGTTGAATCTACCCACAAACTATTAAAAAAAAATGACCAATATTGAGTAACAATAGTATTGTACTTAAAGATGACCCTAAAACAACAGAACTTTTATTACCTTTCAAGTCCATCAAGCTGCTGAAAGACTTTTCCTTCAAGTGATTTTCACACTGACCCATGGAGTCCTCTTGACAATTGTAGCTCCATTCTCATCTTTATGAAGCAATGGCAGCCAGTTAGCAGTGATGTTATCATTCATAATTTCTGCCTGTTGAGCCCGAAGAGAACCCTCACTTTCAGAAGCAATGCCAAATTGCTTTAGCCAAAGAAAGCAGTGTTACAAGGGGATCAGAAATTCGGACTTCTATACCATATCATTTGTTTTTAGTTAAATATCTAACCCAGTGTGTTGAAAGTTTACCTTTTAAGCTCTCTTGCCTTCTTCCAAGAACTACATATGTCTGCCTTGACAGTTAGGAATTCGCCCTTTGGCAGTGTTACACGGGTCAGGTTCATTGCATTTAACGTTTCCTCAAGACTTTTTGATGACTTTACTTCATTTGTGAATTGCTCATCGGAATGGCCCTTGCTCAGCATTTCCCTTGTCTTAGCAAGTAGACGTGACCGTTTCTTGACAGTGGGTGTTAATGCTTCGCTGCTGCTTTTCCTTGGTTTTGGGATCTGCATCACCTGTATTGGCTAGTTTGTCAAAAGTGCCAAAAAAAAAAAAATCTTTAGGCATGTGTATCTATGAATTGCAATTACGATGTAATAGTTATATTGTTCAATTGTTACAGTTATATTGTTATATTATATTTAATCATTGTATTCAATTTATTGTGTTATATTGTTCAATTGAGATGTTTGAATCAATGAAAGAAATATTTTAAATTAACATAGTTTTAAATTTATCTGTAAGTTGTATACACAAAATAATTTCTTTAGACTCATGAAAATTGATTTTTCAGGTTACACTATTTCTAAATTAAAATGTTATTAATTTTACCTGCCCCCTAGTTTTGAATGATGCTGTGAAACCATCCGCAGACTGCGTCAATTT
Organism: Stichopus chloronotus; assembly: GCA_021234535.1. Lineage (NCBI taxonomy): Eukaryota > Metazoa > Echinodermata > Holothuroidea > Aspidochirotida > Stichopodidae > Stichopus > Stichopus chloronotus. The sequence continues at coordinate 29,954,189 of CM037833.1, read as the reverse complement.
TGATTTGATAATATGGGAACCGATGGCTTCCATTAGTGGTGTCACTGGTGCTCCAAGTAGATGTGAAAGGATATCCACTGCTTCACCTGCCCGGCATGCATGGCTTTGTACATCTTTGATTGGCATTGTCAAGTTACACTTGGTACATTTTACAGGAAGTAGTGAGATCATGAGGCAGTGCAAGTAGTCTTTTGGAGAAGACATCTTGTTCATGGCGAATTTCCGGTCACATATTTTGCATTTGCTTGACCTATTTTGATCGTGTGCTTTCGTTAAACATTTAAGGCAAAACAGATGGCCACAAGAAGATTCAAGCGCTTCATCACTAAAAAAAAAAGCAAAAGCCACACCTCAGTTCCTCAGGCATTTGCAGATGAAAATGGTTTTCCAAGGTTGGTGCTTTGGGCCCTGGCCTCAGGTTGGAGAAGGGATAGCAACATTGTTGGTGTTCCCTTGGATCATTGTACTTCCTCCTCTTCGGATGGCCGCCTTTGGCCTGTTGCTCCCATTTTGTGCAAATTTCACTGCTACCAGTGCTACCGCTTCCCATGTTTTGTCGCGATATAATTTTTTGAGGCATTTGTGGCATAAATATGTGGAATGCTGGCCCTCGATATCCTCATTCAGGTTTACTCCAAATGTTTTTATTATTTTCTCTAATTTGTACACGGCTTTGGTTTATACCCCTTGGCATGCTTTGATCTGTCCTGAACTCGTTCCCCACACAATCGACACATCCTTTCCAAAAAATGGATGTGTTCTTCCAAGGTTGCCATTTCTTCTTTGAGAAATTGAAATATATGAAAAATTATGTTTATATATTTCCAAGTATCACCTCTTCCTGTATAGCTTAACTGTTCCTAAATTAAGTTCCTATTAGTGTTAATTTCATCCTAATTTCATGTATGTTACAACATTTTGCACTTTAAGTCAATTTAAATCTATTTGTAATAAAAATGGCCAAAAAAACTATCATGTTTGACATTGTGATGAAAGTATAATTCACTTGTGTTGTACCTATAGAACCCTAGTGTAACCATCATTTGGTTTCTTTTTTATCTTTCCATTTTATGGGAAGCTTGGTTGCGGGAGCGATATTATGTTGCACATACATGTCAACAAACCACTTGGAAGGGGGGGGGGGGGAGTTGATGCCTTTGTCTAGTTCCAGTGACATTGCACATGTATGGTGGATATGCAAACATGGTCGACGGATATACGGGTAAGTTAACATTTTTCTAAAAATGGTACACTATATGAAAGGTTGGGCCCAACTTGGTTGTGGTTTATCTATCCACCAACATTGGCATTTTTAGAAATCACTTAGTGTAGGCCTATTTTCATCCCACTGTCCTCACCGCATTAGTGACCCACTTCCATACCTGTAACTCCTGTTTCTCAGTAGCCATAATTGCAGTTGAACAACTACATATACCCTTGGCTAGGCCTACATGGAACCCACATTATCAAGAGTAAATGGCCATCTAAAATTTAGACCTTCAACCCATATTACCTGGGTCCTGATCGCATTATCCATACTTTGGCTTTGTACCTATGGGCCCCACCTCTATACCTTGCCCCATCCCACTATATTGACACTGTGGCCTTTCAATGAACAATCAGTGAGACTAGCACTTGAAACATTGTAAATTTACACTGAAGCCTATATCATGCTGCAAACATGCATACAAAACTTCACTACATACATTTGGCGATAACTTGATAACTGCCAATGGGGCAGTTATTACGCTAACATTTGACACATCAGGATATATTTTTCTTCCAAAATACATGTAGCTTGTGCCTTTCAAAACTGTTCTTAATTTATAAAAAGTAAATATTCGAGGGCTTTGACTACCTGTTGAATGTACGGTTATCTTGTATTATAGTTTAGTGCGTGGCCAAAATCGTCGGGCTTTCGAGTCTCCTTACGAGCAAGATTTTCACAATAGTATCTAGATACTTAGTTACGATGCAAAAACATGCTCTAAAGAAGACTCGTCATAATTTTTGGTCATAATTCATTTCGAAATTACCGCCGAATTACGAAAATACTGCCAACTGATGGCTTGTCGTCTGCAACCTACAGAATCGTCTTAGCTTGCAATTATCGGTTCGTTGTCAGGGTTACATGAATAGTCATCGTTGTACTTGTGACGTAGGCATAATTAACTTAGTTCGCACAGTACATACGGCGGACAAACATACGTGATGTATGCCTCTGATTGGCATTGAAGAAGGAAAAGACAGAGTCCGTGATTGGATTAATTACCGCTGCAGGATCCTTTTTTCCTTAGGCTGCAGCGTGGAAGCACACAACACACATTTTTAATGCAAATACTGGGTTCTGCGCGGCTAAGAGAAAAGTCGATGTCTCACTATGTCGGGACGATGGAATATACGTGTATTTTCCATCCCGTTTGTCAGTAGAGATTCCAATGAAGGAATTCACAGTGGTAAATCTACCCTACATCTCGATATTCCGAAGAACAGAGAGGCATGAAAAAATGAAAAATGGGGGTAGGCGGTTGAACACTATCAAACGCAACGAGCGACGCAGAACCCGAAGGAAATTTTTAAGGGGAAACGCCCGGGTATAACAAGAACTTGTTGCATGTACCCTTGGTGAAACATTTCCAGCATTTTTAAATGACATACTTTTAAGTAGTAGAAATGACATACTTGTAAACAGTGATATGACAGAGTAGTGGTTCTTATGACCAACTAGACCGGTTTCTGCTCTCATACTCAAATGTGGAGGAGCGTGATCAGTAGTAAGCCTTTTAATATTTTATATTTTAGGCATAAGTGTCGCAAACTTTTATTTTAGGAATGCGTGTTCTTTAGTGCACGTAAACGAGTATAAGGTCAGAGTGCAGCTATGAGCGCATTCAGTAGATATTCGTGCGAGTCCTGACTGTCGAACGATTCTTCATTACTTTCAAACCTTGATTTGACAAGTAAATCTTTTAGATTTGGGGCCCTTTTATCGGCAAGAATCGGTTCGTTCGGAAACAGCTTCGATAAAATCGGATGCTCTGATATTAAGTACCAGTGTTTCCGAATGGCCTCTTTCAGGTGCTGGGTTTTGATATGGGGTGTATACGTCAGTTTGAAGACTAGAGGTGGTTCCCTTTCTTTGGGTTTGGTGGTAAGATAGTGCTCACGGTTTTCGAAAGAAATGCCTCAAGTGGCAAATTCTTCTTTCCCATAGTTTCGCAGTAGAAGTTTCTCTTTAAATTCATCTCTTTTATGGATGAAGTCGGTCTCATTGTTACAGAGACGTACATAACGCCGCACTTCTCCTTTAATAAAGCCTTGAAAGGTAGCAAGTGGATGTGCAGAGTTTCTATCGAGGTATTGATAAGTTTCAGTAGGTTTGGTGTAGATTTTCGTATCTAGGAAACCAGTAGAGTGAAACTTAGGACCTTTGAAGATTCTCAGATCTAGGTAGGTGACCTCAGAGTTAGAAGTTGAAAGGCCGATTTGACTACTTCCCACCATATTAGATTTGTCACAATAGCAAAAAGAGGAGTGAATTGCATGCATGTTTCCATTTCGTTACTACAAATTGGAAAACATTCGTGTTGATGAAACATGGAGTAACATTTTCCCCGTAATTCCGGCCAAAAAGAAACCCCAGTTGTATAAGCGGGGGAAAAATAGCTAAAGAAGGTTTTCACCTACAGTTTTGAGCCCATCTCTGTGTGCCGTCTCCCTACACTGAGTCAGTTGCACAACCTGCCTGTTTCATTAACGTTGCATAGAATGATAGATTCGTCCCAAGTACATATTACCCATGTAAATAGCCGACATGCGTACACATACAGTACATCGCGTATGCAAGGCAGTACGGCCGGAACAGGGAGTTAATATTGTCAAATAGCAACTCCCTGGTCGGAACGAATGCTTACCCAACGTTTCTTCCAAAAACAACTTTCTGTTGATGCAAACTGTGAATGTTGTTAAGGTTTTAGACTCACTAAAGTAAGAGATTTCAGTCATAAAAGCCATGGTTGGATCTCCGCCGCTGTTTTGCTGTCTGTGTACACTTGGTACTGTAGATATTACTATCACGTGTACAGAAAAGCATAAAGATACGATGTCGAAAGTATAAAAAAAATATCTCAATCGGTCAAAACTGCCAAAAACATTTCCATGGCAAGTGCATAACACCCCAGACTAGCAATCCGCATCATTTTCGCAAATTTTAATTCGAAGGTTTCCTTCTAGGAGATATTTTCATTCAGAGTGATTTGGGACTTTTGCTGTAGCCTAACAGACATACGTAATACTGAGATAGATCCTAGCCAACACATGTATTACTGGTGCCCTACACTTACTGTACAGGAACAGACAAGATTAAGATTTTCAAGTAAATTTTGACCCAAACTGTTTGAAAATGTGCTTTATGTTGCCTGATACATTGCTAAGCTTATATTGGGTCATCAGGAACAGGATAGTATATTTTACACTAAAACTTTGCGCATTAAACTTAAAAAGAGTGGAGAAAATTTCACCATATATAACAGTGTTACGACAAAGTAACACATTTTTATAACTCCAACTCCATGCATTTGAGACCAAGCTCTGCTCAATCATATTGGCTTATAGCCAGAGGGGAGGGGTAACTAATTTACCAGCACTTCTATGTAAATGTTAACTTCCTAATATCTTCCATCCTCACCCTCACCCACCCATCCCCCCTCCCTCCAATGTGTTTGACACTTAATTTCTTCAAGTTAATGGTTGCATATTGACACTCAGTGTATCTCGATTGCTCACTATTTTGTTAAAAAGAAAACAAATGCATACTTTTTCAGGGTTGTTACAGAATGTATCAGGTCTTAATTGATTGCAGAGTTAAAGTGATGAAGCGGATATTTTCCTGCCATTTAGGTATGGAGCAGCCATGTATACTGATATATGCATAGTGCTCCTATCAACACAGTTTACTTGTAAACAGTATATTGCAAGAATCTCGGACAACTTTCACATTTGGTATGTGAGTGTGTGACATTGATTACCAGATTCCTGTTGATTTTGGTGGAGGTCACAGGTCATTTGAGGTCAACAGGGGTCAAACTGTGAAAAATATATAAAATATATACTTCACAGTGTGGAATTCTTGTAAACATATCTCATGAAGGGAAGCTTGGACAGTTGTCGTATTGCAATGTGCAGTTGTATCTCATTTAGCACAAGAACGTTAGTCTTTAATGGAGGTAGAAGTAGGTCATTCCATGTCAACAAGCATCAAATTGTGAACATGGAGGTATGATCTGAAAAAAGAAAGCTTGTGCAGATCTCATACTTCATATAAAGCATACGTAGCTCAATGTGACACAGTATATACTAATGCTATTATATCAGATTCCGCAAAAATATTCCCAATCGAATCACCGAAACTGCAATGCATTTCTGCATTCTGGTTTGTGGAATTGATCGATGGAACATTGGACATACTTTTTATGGCCCTTTAGACACCGCAATCCTTCATGCCCCACCATGCCATCAACAGTCTCTGTTGAAAACAAACTTCAAGCACTGCTTTTCACAATCGCAAAGTTCCCCTGTGTTACATTCTACAGAAATGAGAAATATTTTCTTCACCAGTGCAACTCTTTCATCACTCAGACATACATAGCAATCTAAGCGTTTAGATATATTGCCTGAAGTTTTGTCAGTTGAAATAGGCCATTGAACCAAACATTATCATAGCCAAATACTACCCTCTTTGTATAGCCAATGCTTCTCAAAAGGGACATTTCACTGTCACTTATATCAAGTAAATATGGAGCACCTTTGAGAGGGACCCCTGTAAAATCTCTTTCATATGGAACAGACACTTAGTAACAGTTCATGTGCTTACTAAAGGAATGATTTGTATCACTGTCATTAAAGCAGTCCAAGGATAGATGTGAATGTGTACGACCCAGCAAAAGTTTCCATGCAATTTGCTTTTGCACATATTGTGTTCCGACAATAATTTTGCTCAGCTTGTGGTTCATGCTTTCAAATGGAAAGCATGACATAACCCAAAGGGGAGCCCAGTTTCTGACGGAGTCTGTCAAATGTATAAGCTGATGTACGTTGTATGTCATGTATTCCTTACCGTACAAAATTTCGAAGTCAATTACAAACTTACTCAAAATAAGTTCAACTTGGTTGGCCATAGAACAACTATCTTCCTTGTGTAAGAGCATATAAATTGCAGTTACAAGGCACATCTAATAACTGTAATATACAGGAGGTGATATGTGTTTTAATGCGATTGGAGAATAATGTAATAGCCATGCTCTCCATTCATGGGCCTTCCAATATTTCCGTTGCATTAATGACCTTGTCAATCGAACAACTTCAGAGGGAGGCTTTATGAGCTTAAGTCGCTCATTTACAGTTGCTGCTTTATTACCGATGTAATATGGTATCCTTGTGCTCTCTAGCCATATGAAGTCTATGGTTCTTGCAACTCCGAGGCAAACAGTATGCATATAACCAACAACAAAGCCCGATATGATATTAAAGTTTAACAATAACAGTATAACAGATGACCTCTTTACACCATGAGATGGCTTGTTTGTTCTGACAGCAATGGTCGCATCTGCCTGAAAGGAGACTGCATCCCTTCTTGGTGGTAGAGCAAGCATGTCTGCCACAGGATAGGCATTAGTGTGACCATTACCTTCTGGAACTTGCTCACCAGGATGAAGGCACCAGGTGCACCCAAATTTGCCATTAATTTGAATTATTTCTTGCAATTTACACCTCGCAACACGGTCACATGTCAATATCCCATGAAAGATCTTTGTAAGTCTGTCCTTCCCAGCTGCATCTACCCATTCCAATCCATCCTGACTCAGTTGACTTAGTTCCTCAATAATAGGCTTAAGGAATGCAGGGAAATTGGGTTTTCCACTTTCAAACCACAACCCTCCCATGAGAGTGTACCTTCTCCTTAATGCATATGGCAGTTCATTGATCATGAACAATACTGGCCATATAGAGGAATTAGAAGAAAAGATGGCAGCACCATCTGACCCCATGTAAAAGAAATGTAATTTTTGGTTTCGATGATAAACGTAACCTATGTAATCATGTGTGGGTGTGTATATGTATGTGTGTGTGTATGTATGTATGTATGTATGTTTGTGACGCCCTACCTTGTGAACACGATATCTCAAGAAGGGAAGCTTGGACAAATCTCATATTTGGTATGTAGATGTACCACATTGAGTAGAAAAACCCTATTGTTTTTGTTGGAGGTCAACAGGGGTCAATTGTGAAAACCATGTAAACACGATATCTCAAGACGGGAAGCTTGAACAGATGTCATATGAAGTGTGTAGGTGTATCTTATTGAGTACGAGAACGCTATTATTTTAATGGAGGTCAACGGTCACTTGAGGTCAACAAGGGTCAAACTGTGAAAACATTGTAAATAAACTGCGTCAATATACCTGGCATACATAGCATGGCATTGACACTACGACGATTCCATCAAACTTACAGCTAACTTGCAGCAAACATGTATACCAAACATACCAGGTACACTTAGAAAGGTGGATAATTCTTAGCAAAAAGTAAAGCCGTGTGAAGGAACCAATTGATACCTGCTCGCTCATTCAGGCAGTCAGAGAAACGCAACTGAACTGCAAACATTCAATGGCCCAATGGATGGGTGCAATATACATGTTATAGTTAGAAGTGTGAAATTGGAATAGTCCGTGATTAGGGGTTACAGAAAATTCCAAGACATGCGCTTGAAGTTGTGTACACAAAAGCTGTGCACTTTGCATTGCACATCAAACACACAAGTTAGCTTTTTAGTAGAAAGATAAAAAACTTGGGGACAATGGAACATCACAATAAGTAACAATGATTGGAAAAAATTCTCTGAAGCAGATCATCGAAACCAAAATGCATTTCTGCATTCTGGTTTCCTGAAGGCAGCTGCATATAACTTTTTCCATTTCTAGAATCGCACTTCTCAACCTTTAGTGTAGCTTGGATTGCAGGGTTCTCTAGTGGGTTCTTAACTTGTTTGGCAATACTGAATTGTATAAAGTAGTTACCCCTTTTAATGCTTTCTTCAAGATCAACAATCTTGGCACAATCTGGACAAGAGCCACTTTCCCTACATAACCTTGGCATGAATCGCAATATACATGATTATAAGGAGGACCACACAAACCTTGCAAATGCTGATTGAATGCAAATTTTGAGGATTGGAAAGAAGCTTCAGCTCAGCTGGCAAGTGAAGCTTTATTAACTGCAGGATACTTGATAGTTCTTCTTGTGTTAGACCATGACGAAGAAAATGGGACATGATCAACAGCAAACTCTTTCTTTGTAATCCATGCACCGGGATACAGTAGTTCAAACTGTCAAAAGTGAAGAATGATAGGTTTTGTGAGTGACCACTGTACAGTTTTTACGTCGTCTTCTTTCAAAAAATGATAACAAGTTAATATTTAATTGAATCAATAATGGTAAGGGAGTTAAGGGATAAAGTATGTCACATTATTGTGACAAATGCTGAAAACAAAGGCCTACTAATTTCAGGAATTTAAAGTGGGTAATGTATGAACATTTCAACTGCAGCTATATACACAAGTACCTTTAACGCCACTTCCGACGTCAGTCCCTGTGGGATAGACCGCAAGGGGAGAAATAAAGGGGCGGATGGAGTGCGTGCGGAGACAACAGAGGCGAAACAGAAAGGAAAAACGATATGTACGTTTCTCTGTATTATAACTGATGCGCTCACACGTGGTGATTTTAATCAATCAACGTGAAGCCCAACAGAATCAGTATGATGTAATCATTCATATAAGACAAAAAATAACGCAGGCGTTCCAGTCCACACACGCCGGCGTCAACAGAATACCCTTAGTCGGGAGTTCAGGAGAGCAACCTCTCGTCGTTACTCAGTCCCTCACGTCCACAAGCGCTGGCGTCTGGAGATTAGCCATTGACCGATATCCGAGACAACCCCTCGTGTCCAGAGTCACTGGCGTCTAGAGTGTACCTGTTTTCCTACGTCCGAGGCAGTAGCCTCTCTCACTCTTCGGAAGGTGAATGGCGTCTAGAGAGTACCCGGTGTCCGACGTCTGAGACAGCAACCCTATGTTTACTTCCTATTGATAAACTGTACCCGCGAACTGTAAAATGGCTCACCTTGAATCCTATAGATAAACTGTGGCCGCAAACATTTCTCTTGTCTTAAGAGAGGTCATATGGCTTAACTGTACCTCCTTACAGTTAACAAGCAGCTGACTGCAAGTCCTATAGGTAAATTGTGGGCGCTAACGATAAACAAATGTCTCGCGGCAGGTCCTATGAATAAACTGTGGCCGCTAATGACAAACAAATGTTTCACGGCAGGTCCTATCGATAACTGCACTGCCAATGTTGAACAAACTGCTAAAAGTCCACTAGATAAACTGTAAACGCTAACGGTAAACAAATGTCTCAAGGGCAAGTCTTATTGATAGTCTGTACCTGCTTACAATGAACTCGGTCCCCGATGAATCAGTCCAGAGAGTCTAATCAATAGGCTGTAAGCGCTAACGTTGAAGCCGTCCAGTCCTCCGAGTACAGCCCACACCACTATTTCCTCTTCTGTTTCCTTTGGTATTGTCTTCCCCTACTCTGCCTTCTTTCTTCCTCTGATTCCACCATCCCAAGTCTCCCTCCGTCCAAGTCTGCGTTCATGAGGGCGCTCATTTCTTTCATACCATCGACTGCTGCCGATTGTCACATGGCCATACCCTGGCAGCAGATCTTGACGAGCCTGGGAAAATCAGCATTATTTAGGCCCCAAATCAACAGTTGACAGTAAACTCGTTGGCTTCATCCCAGGGCCTGGGACTTCGTCCCGGGCCTCTTACAGAGCCTAGAAGTCTGGAAAACAACCTATGCTAGTAAACATTGGCTCGTTCCCTTTGTCTCAAAGGCAACTGGGCATCTCATTCCAGCAACCGATGAGTACAACGCTGACAATAAAAAACGAACCGATCACCTGGTTCTCTCCATAGATATGTAATCCGTATAAGTGTTACAACGCTCACTTGACACAGATATTCAGCAATACTACCGCAGTAAATTGAGCACTCGCACGAAATAAAAAGTGTACAGCTTCTGCAGTACTGTAAACGAAGGACTTCTACGTAGAAAATAAAAAAGTACCCAGCAATACGTACAATTCTATGTAATATCTTGTGAACTCTTGTATTTTGTAAATAATGGGTGGAGCAGGAGGAGGATGAGAGTTGGGTAGCACTACACAGTGGGAGAATGCAGTGCTGATTGGAGTCACAGAGGCATCATACTTCATTCTCACCAGAAAAAAATACCGCACCAGGAAGATAACTAGAGGCACTCAAACTGATTGTCAATTACTTTCACCTAAATACCAGCTGTGTGATCAGTGTAACATGATTCTCATTTTGTTTTGTTTTTTGTGCCCACACAGGTTTCGTAATATGACCCATGTTTGACCTTAAATGACCTTCAAAATTAAAGACCTACAAAATTCAGTGGACATTTTAAATCAACAAAATGCACCTACAAACGAAGTATGGGTTAGTTGACAACTTTTCATCTTCATATGTTATATTTCTTAAAAGGGATTTCTGTATATACCTAGAGTGACACCAAATGACATTCCATGTCCATTACTAGTACCACAGGCCTCTTACACTCACTTTGATACATCTATATACCTGCCATAGTGTAAGATCCATGAATTCTTTTGAAATATTGTGTTTATGTCTTATCAGTTTTTCTAACAGGAACTTAACAATTTCTGTATAATTAGCAAGTTAAAAACGGTGCTAAGTGCAAATGGTACACTTACCACATCATCTGATTGATCTGCTGGTGTGCTTTCACTATTCTGTTGAGAACAATCTGAACCATCTTCATCTTAAAATTGTAAAACACAAATTTTGAAGTACCGAGTGGTAGACTTGTTAATGTTACGATGTGAACATTTACTGGAAGTTGTGAAACAGAGCTTTAACTTTTAATCCTTTGCTGTCCATGGTGTCATCTTCTTTCCAAAGGTGAAATTGCTCAGAAAAGCCACCATTTAAAAGTATTGCTTTTTTCAGGCTTCTTGACTATTGAGAGCAATCTGTCAGACCAAAAGAAGCAAATTCAAAAATTGGAATCCTGACGAAAGCATACCGACATGTAAAACTTATGAGACCGGACCTTAAGCAATATAATGACCAAAATAATGCTCACAGTTATGAAAGTAACAAAAACTGTATACAACGGTAAAAGCTTGATCACCGTTTTGAAAATAATGATCCTAATTATGAACCATAGACCACACGTTCAATACAGTCCAGAGCTGTTGACTCCAGTCAACTTGACTCTGAATTGACTCTGACTTGGAGAAAAGTGACTTGTGACTTGAGGTAAATTGACTTCCCTTGAAATGAAGTGACTTGTAACTTGACACAATTTGCTTGAAAAAAAAATGACTTCATTTGTGACTTGCCATGGAGTGACTTGACTTGACAAAATGTGCCTTGTCAGCAACTCTGATACAGTCCCACACGTTTAGTGACCTTGTATGTGTAGGAATAGTAGCACAAAATGTATAGTACAACACCTATGCCTTACTGATAATTACTTGTGTAAGTTGTGTACAATTACAATCAGCTGTATTAAGTTATAGTGGGTATGCATTTGAGTACTACATTTTCATTGGCCTGTTCAAGCACGGTTCGGTGTTAGAATGAATTTCTCTCAACATCACAGTCGAGATTTTAAAATTTAGAAACTTTGGACGGGATGGACAGTTTAAACCCTACCAATTTCCGCTAATTGATTACTTGGTAAATACTCTTAATGGACTGACATTAATGTTGAACATGAATTTTCTGTTTTTAAGTTTCTTCAAACTCAGTTAATTATTTTAACATCCAATTTAAAATGGTGTTAAATGCAAATGACACACTTACCAGGTAATCATCTGATTGATCTGATGATTTGGTTTCACTGTTGTGTTGCGGTGAACAATCTGGATCATCTCCATATTCAAGCTGTAAAACCCAAATTGTAAATCATTGAGTATTAAATTCATTTATAATTGAAAAAAAATATTACTTTTTAAAGCCTGAAGAGCCGCCATTTAAAAATATTATTTTTGTCAGGCATCTTTATTATTGAGAGCAATGTGTCAGTCCCGAGAAAAGCTAGGTTTCCACAATTGGAATCCTGACGGAAAGCATACCAGCGTGTCAACTTAGGAGACGGGACCTCATAGACAGAAAAATGTAGAATAAACATAACTCGTCTCAACTAATGGGATCACAGAAGAGTATATTTTTTTAGATCGAAGTTACTACTTAGTCTAAATGTTCAGACATAAAATCTTGCATTTGAATCTGGGTTTGGAATCGTTAAGCTTAACAATAAAGTGTACAATTAGCAAACTTACGAAATATAAGATTTGTGTATTCTTCCTCTTTCATATATACTGTTTTAGGTTCTATCAATTTTCGTTACGAACCGAAACATGGCACTTAGCAACTATGGTGTTTACTGCAAGTGGCACACTTACCAAATCATCTGATTGACTTCCTGATGTTTTGGTTTCACTGTTGTGTTGAGGTGTTGAACTATCTGGATCATTTTCACTCTCAAGCTGAAAAAAAAACACAAATTGTAAATCATTGAGTAGTGAATTCATTTAAATATAATATCATTTTCCTTTTATGCCATCACGGAAAATTCCCTTTTTGGTGGTATCCTTCTAAGCATTATTCAATTAGAATCAGATCAACTTCTCAACTTCTATCTTTACTCAGAGATCTAGTCAGTTGCAATAAACAACATGATAGACTGAGGTAGATTTGATTGACTACTGACAGAAGTGAACACTGACTATTTAAAACGTAGTTGACTGAGAGTTGGGAGACATAGCTACCAGCTTTAAATATGTCAAGATCGTTTTCTTTTTTCAAAACATATCGCTTCTGGTCAATTTTGGATATAATCAACATTATAGGGGAATAATTTATCATACGCAATCCATACATCAAGCTGAATCCATGGACTGTAATCTTAGCTACAGCCTATTGTCAAACTATGGGATATCATTTGTGTGATGAGAACATATACAGGAGAAGTTGCAAAACAGAGTTTTTACTTCTCATCCTCTGCTGTCCATGGTGTTCATCTTCTTTTTACAATTGGAATTGCTGAATGAACATGTCAAAGCCACCGCTTAAAAACATTATTTCTGTCAGGCTTCTTTACGAGAATGTTTTATTTGGCGTTTTACGTCTTCTTCCATTAAGTACGATACAATAAAATGGGTGCCACAATGTCACTGTTATGTGAATATGAGCAAACGTCACATTTTTGGTTTCGATGAAAGAGAAACCTATGCATTCACGAGGGCGTGTATGTATGTGTGTGCGTGTGTGTGGATGTGTGTGTGACACTTAGCTTGTTAACACGATATCTGAAGAAGTGAAGGTCTGAATGTTTTCAAACTTGGTACATGGATGCCCCATAGTGATAGGAAGAACGCTATTATTTTTGGTGGGGGTCAAGGTCATTTGGGGTCACCAGGGCTCAAACTCTGAAAACCTTGTTAACACAATATCTTGAGATAGGAAACTTGGATGAATGTCACAGTGGGTATGTAGATGTGTTATTGTCAGAGGAAGAACCCTATCGTTTTTGGTGGGGGTCAAAGGTCATTTGAGGTGACTGGAGGTCAGACCCCAAAAACATTGTTAACACAATATCTTGAGATGGGAAACTTTGATACGTGTCATACTTGGTGTGTAGATGCAAATGGGTCAAAGGAAAAACGGAATCGTTTTCTGTGGGGGTCGAAGGCCATTAGAGGTCATAACATGCAAACAAACATGTAAACACACTAGTTACAAAGGGGAGATAATTTGACTATTTACAAAGGGGAGATAATTTCACACTTTAAAGTTCTTTTTAAAATGGAGTATGTAAATATCATTTTTGATTTTGATGTGGGCCAAAGGTAATCTGAGGTCATCTGAGTACAAAATGTTAGGACCTTTGCTGGTGTTGTTTCACTTTTCTGTCTTTTCCTATGGGTAGAAGGTATTTGAGCTCCCTTCCAAGCAAAGGCTGGCAATGCTTGCACATTTAGGAAGTTCCAATTTGAAAACTTTTATCTGTCAGTCAGGTTATAAAGTGTACAGTAGTTGCTGTACTAATTTTACAAGTCTTTGACTTATAATGACAAAACTTCATCTATGCATCTTCAAGGTGGCATTACGCTGGTTTCTGATAAGATATGTCTGAAAACATCTGTAAAGTATCTGAAAGCCCAATTTGGTTGATTAAGTTCAGCAGGTAACATGCACCCTTAAGTTTCTACAGTAGTTAGTCCACGAATCAGCAGTACAGTATTTGGTATCATGCTTCTTTTATTTATTGTTGTTGTTTTGACAGTTAAAAGTGCTCACTTATATAGTTCCCAAAGCCATAATTGGTTTCTAATTCCATCTGAGTCATTTTTTTGGTCTGAAAATGGTGATTCACCAATGACCTCTGTTGGAAATGGGGAGAAAAGGTTGACCTGCTTTCCCAGAGGAATCACTATCTGAAATACAGCTCTCCTTCTGTCATCAAACAATGTGGTATAGATTTGTTTTCTGAAGTGGAGATGGATTTACATCAAAGATTTCTTTGAGGGAAAAGTCTTATGGTACAATAGAGATATTATTTGGTCATGTGACGGGTACATGGCGGAATTTATGTAGTTTATATCATTAGCAATCATTTCAACTGTCATATGAGTATATCTCTTGCTCCTGGAAAATTCGTACTGTACCTAGGGTACCACTGTGCATGCTAGAGAATTCTTGGCCTCCAGTGTTATCTTACATTACATGTGTGCAGTAGGTATTGGAAAATGATGTACAGTATTAATGGCTTCATCTTGTAGCCTGTGGTTACTACAGTATATTGCATCTATTAGTGGCAAGGAATCACTAAGCCTCTTGGCTTTCTTGTTAACTGAAAAAGTTGCGTATTTTAACCAATCAGATTCTTTGTCTCATAGCATTTCAGTAGGTTGCACTTTTCTTCAACAAATCAAAAAGCGCGTACTGTAATACAGGATGTAAACATTGATTTGTCAACATAAAAAGCAGAGCTCCTGGAGGAAGATGAAGGGTTTTGCCCATATTTGTGGGATTCATAGCGATATTAGACCAATTCTAACGAGATGCGTGGTTGAAATGTATCTATTCAGTTTGTGGAAAGATTCAGAAGGAAATCAGGCGAAGATACTAAAATATTTCATTAACGAGTTTGCCGAAGTTATCGATAGTACAACACTAACGATTAACGTTAATACGTATGTTAGGCCTGACACAGTACAGTGTTAAAGCTATCCTAACCATACCACAGCCCTGAGGGTGTCACAGATTAGATTGTGCCATTGATAGATATCATACTTTGTAGATGGATTTATTGATCAAAGGAAGAACCGAATTGTTTTAAAGGGGTCACCTGTGGTCGAACCCCGAAAATCACATTAACACAATATCTTCAAGTAGGAAACTTTGCTGAATGTCACACTTCAAATGTAGATGTATTTTCATCACAGGAGGCAACATAACTCTTTCCAGTGGGGGTCAAGGTCATCTGAGTAACTAGAGTCAAAACCTCAAACCTCATTAACATGATGTCTTGTGATAAATAAAGCAGAAATGAAACTCAAATACCTTGTTAACATAATATTTTGAGACAGGAACCTTGGGATGAATATTGTACCTAATATAAAGTAGATGTGCAATGATTTCCATGATCAACACAAAACTATATTTTGTCAATCCGATTTACCCGTGCACAAAGAAAAGAGATAACATTTCATTATTCAGAACCATCGAAACCACAATGCATTTTGGCATTCTGGCATAAATTTGCATTTTAGGGGTTTATTTTGTATAATGATAGTACACTTTTTTACCCAGATGAACCTTCAAGTCAGTCATAACAGTCATTAAGCGTGGTTACTTGAATACCAGACACTATGTCATCACTGCAAACAACTTGAATAATTAACACATATACATCAATCTTCTTCAACGGACCACAGTGACTAACATGTTAGTTTTTTGGGGGTGTTTTTTTTTTCTTCGGTACCTGTCTCAGTATCAGAGTTTGAGCCGAAAGTACGTCATTTGTATCATGCAAAATGTTTTAAATTCCTGGTCGACAAGATTTATTGGAGTTATGATGTTACCTCCCCAAATGACTGCATTTTATCCAGCACATTTAGTGCAAATACATGGATTTGACTGATTTATTCCTTCCTTTACTCCGTAATAACATTGACAACATTCACAAAATAATATTATCACAGTAAACCAACTTCAATATAGGCCCAAAACATGCCAAACATGCACTGCTGATGTTTCTTGTTTAACTTATTTCAAATTGACGATTTTTCCTGTGCCCCGCGCATGCCTATAAACCGTCGAAATTCTCAGACAATCTTCGACAAACTTGTTGGGACACTTTGTCGTACGTTGCAAATATAATACTGAATTTTAGGTGAGAGGATAGCATGAATCCCCGCGCCCCTTTCCAATGTTGCGTTATAGAAGTGTATGTACCCTTTGAACAGCAATCCTATAGCCAACATTGAACGGGGGCGCGGGGTGTCCAAAGGTATTTTGTCCAAGATTGTAGGTGTTGGATAGAATAAAATAAACTTCTTAATTCTTAGTATCGTAAATTGGATAAATGGATAAATTTATAGGAACAAGTTTAATTTCGTGCACCCATAAAGAAGCACTGCAAATACTTTTTATTTTGTGAATTATGATTTATCCTGGTCGAACCGAATGACATAACAACCATGATAGCTAAAGTATAGGATTTCATCTGTCGAACGTAAATCGGGTGAGCGGACGTCGACACAAGAGATTATTTGGACTACTCGATTCGTTTGTAAAGGTATCTCTTATTGACAAATAACGCTAAGCAATGCATTACAAGCAATTCTGCATGTATGTGATATTCCTCTCTTATTGTTAATAATTACTTAATAAATTTTGTGCATTTATAATTTCCGTTTAATGAACAGATTACTTGGCAATAGCTTTCCTAATTTTCAGTGACCATGCACTTCACTAGCTAGCCTACGCTGAGAGACTAAACGTCACCTACAGAGATAATGGAATAGCCAGTTGATCGGGCTCAATAAATTGATTACGCATTGGGCAATTGCAATGTGTACACGCTGGAAGCAGCTGAATATTGTTTAACTATAGACTACATAGCTAGGCGGGAAATGTGCGATTTCAGGCGATGGTATGGAAGGGCACGGATACATGTACGTTCGAACGGAGGCCCAGATTTGCACACTTAATTCCGAAGGCAGAATTACTTCCTTCGAGAAAAAGAACAAATGGCATATTGATGAATTTTACGTTTATACTTAAATACATCTATCTCAACTATCTTCCAAACAACGTGACTTACAAATTCATGGCTTTATGCAACCAGTCCTAGGCAAATTACTGATATAGGTTTTACCTAAGCCTGACTAACGAAATTGAAAACGGAATCTGATCCGGCCTTCACAGCGCTATAGGCTAATAGGAGCCAAACTCTGATATCAATGCAATTTGTTGATCTTCCTGTCGTCTTTTTTTCATCCTTGCTTAAGTTAAGGTAGTAAGCTGGGTCGCGGATCGTTGGTGGCATTCGAATAAGTAGTCAAGGCCTATACTAATAATATGATAATTTAGACCTATCGTAGGCGAGAATGGTATTACACTGTTAAGCAAGTGGTAGAACGTCCCACGAATCCTCTTCGATCCATTTCACCAAAACGTAAGTTGACGACTTTGCCATTTAAGAAGATTTTCTGTTTAGTTGGTATAGTCTAGAAAGAATAGAAGTATTAGGGTATTTCAAGATTTTCTCTGATTTTACCTGGAGTCTGCCCTCTTTTCCGGCAATTACTGTACATGATGAAAAAAGAAGGAAGTTATCTGAAAAAAAAAAAAGAGAATTGTAGTGATTTCAGTACACATGGCCTGCAGTAGGGCATTGAGTGCGAGTGTGTGTATGATGTGTGCAACGCATTTGCTTGCAAACACTGTACAGTATCTCAAAAAAAAAGGTAAAGTACACTTTCAGTCTGGATTAAAATTGTGTAATTGTAGCTTTTTTTGGACTGACAAATTGCTCCCCATAGTAAAGCTCTCAATGGTAAAGAAGCCTGACAGAAATATTTTTAAGCGGTGGCTTTGCCATGTTCATTCAGCAATTCCAATTGTAAAAAGAAGATGAACACCATGGACAGCAGAGGATGAGAAGTAAAAACTCTGTTTTGCAACTTCTCCTGTATATGTTCTCATCACACAAATGATATCCCATAGTTTGACAATAGGCTGTAGCTAAGATTACAGTCCATGGATTCAGCTTGATGTATGGATTGCGTATGATAAATTATTCCCCTATAATGTTGATTATATCCAAAATTGACCAGAAGCGATATGTTTTGAAAAAAGAAAACGATCTTGACATATTTAAAGCTGGTAGCTATGTCTCCCAACTCTCAGTCAACTACGTTTTAAATAGTCAGTGTTTACTTCTGTCAGCAGTCAATCAAATCTACCTCATGCTTTCCGTCAGGATTCCAATTGTGGAAATGTAGCTTTTTGTGGGGGGGGGGGGACTGACACATTGCTCTCAATAATAAAGATGCCTGACAAAAATAATATTTTTAAAAAAGTAATATTTTTTTTCAATTATAAATGAATTTAATACTCGATGATTTACAATTTGGGTTTTACAGCTTGAATATGGAGATGATCCAGATTGTTCACCACCTCAACACAACAGTGAAACCAAATCATCAGATCAATCAGATGATTACCTGGTAAGTGTGCCATTTGCATTTAACACCATTTTAAGTTGGATGTTAAAATGATTGAGTTTGAAGAAACTTAAAAACAGAAAATTCATGTTCAACATTAATGTCAGTCCATTAAGAGTAACCTACCAAGTAAACAATTAGCGAAAAGTTGTAGGGTTTAAACTGTCCATCCCATCCAAAGTTTTTAAAATTGAAATAAATGCTGACCAAATGTGGGGAAATCTCGACTGTGATGATGAGGGAAATCATTCATTCTAACATGAAACCGTGCTTGAACAGGCCAATGAAAATGTAGTACTCAAATGCATACCCCCTATAACTTAATACAGCTGATCGTAATTGTACACCACAACTTACACAAGTAAAGAGCAGTAAGGAATAGGTGTTGTACTACAAAATTTTGTGCTACTATACCTACACACACAAGGTCACTTAACGTGTAAGATAGTATTAGAATTGCTGACAAGTCACATTTTGTCAAGTCAAGTCACGAGTCACTCCATGGCAAGTCACAAATCAAGTCATTTTTTTCAAGCAAATTATGTCAAGTTACAAGTCACTTCATTTCCAGGCAAGGCAAGTCAATTTACCTCGAGTCAAGTCACAAGTCACTTTTCTCCAAGTCAGAGTCAATTCAGAGTCAAGTTGACTGGAGTCAACAGCTCTGGACTGTATTGAACGTGTGTTCTATGGTTCATAATTAGGACCATTATTTCAAAACAGTGATCAAGCTTTTCACCGTTTTACACAGTTTTTGTCAGTTTCATAACTGTGAGCATCATTTTGGTCATTGTATCGCTTAAGGTCTTGTCTCATAAGTTTTACATGTCGGTATGCTTTCGTCAGGATTCCGATTTTTGAATTTGCTTCTTTTGTACTGACAGATTGCTCTCAATAGTAAAGAAGCCTGAAAAAAGTAATATTTTTAAATGGTGCCTTTTCTGAGCAATTTCAACTTTGAAAAGAAGATGACACCATGGACAGCAAAGCTCTGTTTTGCAACTTCCAGTATTCCAGTATATGTTCACATCGTAACATTAACAAGTCTACCACTCGCTACTTCACAATGTGTGTTTTACAGTTTTTAAGATGAAGATGGTTCAGATTGTTCTCAACAGAATAGTGAAAGTACATCAGCAGATCTATTAGATGATGTGGTAAGTGTACCATTTGCACTTAGCACCGTTTTTAACTTGCTAATTATACAGTAATTGTGGTACAGTTATATTTAATTATACAGTTTCATTATACAGTTAATTGTTAAGTTCCTGTTAGAAAAAACTGATAAGACATAAACACAATAGTTCAAAAGAATTCATGGATCTTACACTTTGGCAGGTATATAGCTGTATCAAAGTGAGTGTAAGAGGCCTGTGGTACTACTAGTGGACATGGAATGTCATTTGATGTCACTTTAGTTATATATAGAAATCCCTTTTAAGAAATATAACATACGAAGATGAAAAGTTGCGAAGTAACCCATACTTTCTTTGTAGGAGCATTTTGTTGATGTAAAATGTCCACTGAATTTTGTAGGTCTTTAATTTTGAAGGTCATTTGAGGTCAAACATGGATCATATTGAAACCTGTGTGGGCACAAAAAAAAAATCAGAATGTTACACTGATGACACAGCTGGTATTTAGGTGAAAGTAATTGACAACCAGTTTGAGTGCCTCTAGTTATCTTCCTGGTGCAGTATTTTTTTTTCTTGTGAGAATGAAGTATTATGCCTCTGTGACTAAAATCAGCACTGCATTCTCTCACTGTGTAGTGCTACCCAACTCTGATCGGCCTCCTGCTCCACCCATTCATTATTTACGAAATACAAGAGTTCAGAAGATATTACATAGAATGTTACGTATTGCTGGGTACTTTTTTTATTTTCTACGCAGAAGTCCTTCGTTGACAGTACTGTAGAAGCTGTACACTTTTTATTTCGTGCAAGTGCTCAATTTATTGCAGTAGTATTGCTGAATATCTGTGTCAAGTACGGATTACATATCTCTGGTGAGAACCAGGTGATCGGTTCGTTCTTATTGTCGGCGGTGTACTCATCGGTTGCTTCAAAGTCCCTGGAATGAGATGCGCACTTGCCTTTGAGACAAAGGGAACGAGCCAATGTTTACTAGCATAGGTTGTTTTCCAGACTTCTAGGCTCTGTAAGAGGCCCGGGACGAAGTCCCAGGCCCTGGGATGAAGCCAACGAGTTTACTGTCAACTGTTGATTTGGGGCCTAAATAATGTTGATTTTCCCAGGCTCGTCAAGTAGATCTGCTGCCAGGGTATGGCCATGTGACAATGGGCAGCAGTCGATGATATGAAAGAAATGAGCGCCCTCATGAACGCAGACTTGGACGGAGGGAGGAGACTTGGATGGTGGAATCAGAGGAAGAAAGAAGGCAGAGTAGGGGAAGACAATACCAAGGGACAACAGAAGAGGAACTAGTGGTGTGGGCTGTACTCGGAGGACTGGACGGCTTCAACGTTTGCGCTTACAGCCTATCGATTAGACTCTCTGGACTGATTCATCGGGGATCGAGTTCATTGTAACCGAGTACAGACTATCAATAAGACTTGCCCTTGAGACATTTGTTTACCGTTAGCGTTTACAGTTTATCTAGTGGACTTTTAGCAGTTTGTTCAACATTGGCAGTGCAGTTATCGATAGGACCTGCCGTGAAACATTTGTTTGTCATTAGCGGCCACAGTTTATTCATAGGACCTGCCGTGGGACATTTGTTTATCGTTAGGCAGTCTGCAGTCAACCGCTCCGAAGTGGGAATCACTGCCACACGTTTGAATACGACATGGGGATGCAAACTGACAAGAATCTCGATTATGTGGTGGTCTGCCAGCTACGCAATTGTTGCGTCCACGACGATAGCAGATATCATTCTTTTTCGTAATGTCACATTTCTCTTTCATCGGAAGGCTTCTGAACTTGTTGCAAGTCTTCAGATAGTGAGTGATTGCATTTGGATGTAGTACACACTTAGGTGTACCTGTGTGGGTAGACTTGTTTCGTTGGGCTTGGTTACTGACATTCATCCCGGCAGCATTTAAAGACCTGGGCTCTATTTCATAAAGATTACTTAGGAATCTTCCTAACTAAAAGTTCTTTACTTAGGAACGATTTCTTGGGAATCGTTCCTAACTCAGGAAGGAAAAATGTTCCTAAATTAGGAATGATTATTTACGAATTTTGTAACAGTTCCAATCTTTAGTCAAATTGGACGAGCCTGAAGTGACCTTTGACCTGCTGGAAAACTTTTACTTTTCGTTTTGCGACACTTTTTGCGACAAGTTGACGACCAACAAAAACGAGAATAATGGTGAGTAAATCAAGGAAAACGTCTTTATTGTTCACTGTTATTTTTGAAATGAGCTTATGTTAGTAGACACGATCGCCTCAAGCTTTCTCGATCGTGTCAAAAAGGAAGAAAGTAGTAAATGAGTAGTGTAAAAATTCCGAAGAGTCGAAATGTAGCGTGAGACCTAACGATGTAACATACTAACTACACTAAAGCATATGAGATGAAGACAGTACTAATTTAGGCCTTTGGGTGTCGATGGTCTTCGGCCAAATTTGACTACATCGGTGACTCAGTTTAAGTGACTAAGCACCGAGTAGATACGTCCGATTCATCTCAAAAGAGTTTCTCAGCGCTCCTACATAATTCAGATTCAAGCCTTCCCTTTGGCCTAACAGTTACTGAGTTGGTCAAACTGTATACGAAGCGATACCGTACTGTAACTTAGTGTAGGCTAAGTTCGTTGTTGCCGTAGCCTCAAACGGCAGGTTGTACCTAGGGCCTATATAATGTATGCCTAGTTATCACAGTCCTTGCCTAGGCCTAACGGTAGGCAGTTTAGAATAGGCCTAGACGGATAACGTTACAAACAAAACAAAATAAGAGCTTTCAGTCACGCAAAACATGGTTCGATCTCACAAGTTGCATTACTCTCTGCAAATACATCATACGTTCATCATCAATAGGACGTTGTTGGCCTCAGGACATTTCGTCACAGCAATAAAATCAGTGAATGTCAGCTCTATAGTCGAACATACAGTTTGTACTGTTGAACATATCACCTATTCATGAAAGTACTAAATACTCCAATCGATCACAAATGTCAAAATTCATTTACCTTGTAATATATGGCAAGGTAGGCCAAGAATAAAATAAG
The DNA here is from genome assembly GCA_021234535.1 of Stichopus chloronotus. Classification (NCBI taxonomy): domain Eukaryota; kingdom Metazoa; phylum Echinodermata; class Holothuroidea; order Aspidochirotida; family Stichopodidae; genus Stichopus; species Stichopus chloronotus. The sequence goes on along the minus strand of CM037833.1, from coordinate 29,931,087 downwards.
AGTGAGACACAGGAGTAACTTCAAATGATTTAGAATGTATTTCAATATGGCTGCATAGCAACAAGTTAACATACCAATTATCACGTGACACAGTAGATTTACAGTATGTACCATAAACAATACGAATGTGTCCGTGTGACATAGCCAAATATCAGCTTATCGCCATAACGTACCTGACATCTGCAAAAGACTCACTGATAATCCACAGTTTGTTCACAAACTTTTCCTCTCTTTTACTCTGAGCTTCCTTCCACTCTGGATTTTCCTCCACCTGGGCATGGGACTTTTACTGTTGACTAACATGTTTACTGTATATACTACACTAAGCGCCTAACCTAACCATGTGTTACTGAGACTTAGTATATGTCTCTATTGTTGAGCTACATCCACGGGTTCTAAGAGTTTAAAAAAAAATGACCAAAAGTGGTTGTAAATGTTTTACCTGTTACCTTATTATGGTACTGATCTTAAAATCAGTCATTTCAATGGAAAGGTACTTTATGTCAAAATGTTGATACATTTAACTTCAGAAATATGATAAAAGTTTTCTACAATGTATAGAGTAGCAGTTGATTATAAAGAGCAAATCCAAACTCACGACTGCAAGTCTATCCAAATCCAGTGCAATTTAAAACATTCTCAATCATTTATCTCCCCTGACTATAGGGGACAAGTGAAAGAATTCAAAGGTACTCCTTACAGTTCTAGGTCGTGAATTTATCACTGTATGGACAAGAAATATCTGATGCACAAAATCGTCTGGAATTTTGTAACATGAATGTACAACAAAGCAACTGCCATTTGCAATAATAGTTAATAGTACTTTCAAAAATTTGTTTTCATAGTGTACACTAAAGAAGGATCTTTTATAGCATAGTGGATAGTGCTTGGTCTCTCCTGCAGTTTACCCAGTTAAAGATCACTCTCTATCTGCCTATCTGTCTGTGTGTTAAAAAAGGGCACACCATCTGGATATGGCAGAAGTGCTTGACATGTTTGACTTTCATCCAACTTCCCCTTACTGTGCTACAGTATACCCAAGCAAGTGTCACAGATACCCACCCACCAACCTGACTACATAGGTTTTGTTGATGATGCAAGGAACTAAAAATGAGTTTTCATAATTACTGAATGTGAAATTTCAAAATTCTCAGAAATTTTTCAATTCAGTTCGAGATTCTGCACAGTTGGTGTTCTAGTTCTTTTTTCAGGAGGGGTTGATGAGGCATCAACTCTTCATGCTCTCGTTTGTTTGTTTTTTTCTCCTTTATTTTGCAGGTGGTGGACCAAAACGCAATGTTTCTGTTGGCATGCACCTCTTTATGGAGGTCATGACAATGAAATCATTGGAGGGGATACGAGGAAGGAACACAGAAGTGGATCCTACTGGTACTGCTCCACCAGAAATGTCACAGGTTAGTACATGGTTTCCTTCTGTTAAAGGTCATGTGATATGAAAATGACATTTTGGAGTATTGGATGTATTAATGTTAAATCTGAATTGCTGAAAATAGTAACAAATTCCATCGAAATCCATCACATCTGGACAATTTTACAGGCAAATTCCTATCTCACAACTGCATCATGAATAGATATTGGCTAAGTATGCAAATTTGTGACGTCAAGAGATGGAATACTAAAATTTGTCTGATGTTATCCTTTGCTTTACATAACCTATATTTCAAGGACAATTGAGACTTGTGTGACCAGAGGGTTTTTTTTAACAAGTTTGAAACAAAGTAATTCAGCTAGTACTGCACTGACACAGAAGTACATATACGTGAATAGTTGAAAATTTCAGTTTTCCTTCATTGTATCTGAACCCACAAAGTGCTTTTAGAGCTTAGGTGTGGCTGCGAAAAGGGAACATATCCTGTCTTTCTGTTCAAAAACTTAATTCTTCTGCAAAGAATGGTGGCTTTTTAAATTTGCACAGGGCTGGAATGAGATTGTAATTTGGAAAAAGTTTGTGTGACTGGTAAAGTTTTGCCCAGATCAATTACTTAGCATTTTGTGTCAGTTGTGTCTTAATTTGAGCCAAGATATTAGTGTGAATGTTATTTTGTCATGACTATATTTTTTCAGATAAGTAAACATTTTGCATTTCTTTCTTTGCTCTAATTTTGCTTACAGTTCATCACAAGAAGGCATTGATGACTTAGTAGATCCTACATCTCCACTTACATCATCACTTATACCAACAACATCCAAAGCAGGTGCAATAGAAACCTCCATGATTGAATCACTTAAAGCTCTTCAGCAGCAAATGCAGAAATTGCAGGCACAAGTGGAAGCTCTTTCTGACCAGCCATCTAGTCTGCAGAGGGCCGCCGAAATTCGTCAATTGAAATTTCAAGAGCTTCTGAAGATAGAAAAAGCAAAGTTAGACCCTCAGAGTCAAACCTTGGATATTCAAAAGAAGATGTTAGCTGCTATGGAAAGATATGGAGCAAAAGATGTGGTCAGCTGGAAACATAGGTTCAAAAGTTATTCCCTACCCACACTCATTTTGTTTATGTTTGAAGACGAATCTAAATGTAAGCATTCTACAGCAGTTCCCATGAGTGTGTGTGTGTTTCATTTTCAAAAATATTGGCAGCTGAAGTTACAGCATGAGCTACAACATTGAGTCAAGCTAGCTGTGATGTAAAGAATTTTGCATTGATATGACATGCTACAGTAATTAGCTCCAAACTTTTCAACGTGTATTTGACCTGACACTGGTAAGAGTTTCTAGTGTGAAGTCTCAGTACATAAAGAACTCTCAGTGAGTGAAATCATGTGTGTGTGCATGCATGTGAGAGCTCTTAAGTGTGGACTGTCATGATTTTGAGATAAATGCATAAATAAATAGATGTATAGATAGATGCATGGTGAAAGATCAATAGCTCAAACAACTACAGGCTGGTTTTAATTAAAATGATATATGATCAGTGCTTAGAATAGGATGTATAAATTAAGTCACTTCAATGAGAAAACTGGCTGAAGAACTGGCACATTTAATGTGAAGAAATTATGCTCAATTTCATTCCTGGTAGCAATCCCAAGAACATCACCGGCATCAGCAGGGGCTGGATCACCATCATCAGGGACTGATATATGGTGGTAAGGTTCTTGTACATGATCATCTTTGCTGATGTTGAATAGCACACAGCAGGCAGTGATCATGTCACATGCTCTCTCAGGGGTCTTAACTTTGAGACCATTTCCACCAAGGTAGAGGAATTTGTTTTTGATTTGGCCATTGAGCTGCTCTATTACAGCTCTGGTTCCTCTGTGAGCCCTATGTACAGGTAAAGATTGTAAATATGAATAAATGTGAAGTATCTGGTTGTATTTAAAACAAACACATACATCATAAAACAATTTTGCTGTTTCCCCTATCAGAGGAAGAAGAAACTATATACTGTTCATATGGTGTAATCCATACTCTCTGAACTGATATTGAACTACCATTGTCACACTGTGACAAGAAATGATAAGTATTTTCAATTAGTTGAAAGTTACTTAGTTAACCTGTGAACACTTTTCATAAAACACTTTCACCAAAGAGTTTGTTTACCGATTGTAAGCTTCTTCTGCTGCTGTCTGAGGGTTAAGAATTGGTGTCATCAGCCAAGACTTACGTGGATAACCAGAATCGGCCAGGAGAATTCCTTGTAGCTCTCCGTTTTCGTAGGCATGACCCAGATGGCTTTCATGTAAAATTCTGCTATCGTGTGTGCTGCCAGGCCACCTTGCCACTACATTTAAAAATTCTGTATTGAGCATCACATACAAGCTGAACGTCGATGCTGTAAAATCCTGAAAATAAAGGAAAATGTTTTTCAAGTAGTCAACATTTTACTTAAAGGCATATTTTACTGACAATTTAAAGGGTTTCTTAGCTAGGTTAGAATATTTTTCCATTGCAGGCATTTCAAACCCCATACGCCAACTAGTGAAAATGTAGATTGGGTATATTGTAGGGTTACCTTTAATATTGTGGAAATTAAAGTTCCATCTCTTAAGCTATTGTCATGTCTCTTACAAGCCAGTAAGGATTATGAAGAGATGTAAATGATATTCAAATAGTTGTGCTTGAATGACATCACAAATGTTCCATAATGCAATGTATCATTCTGACTTAGATATTTCTTGAAAAGTGCATATTACTTTCGAATGAAACATGCTATTGAGGTACGGTGGTTATCACCAATAAACAGAGAAGAATATTCCTAACTTTGATGAAGTATCAATCTCCCTCAGTGGGCGATTTCTTTACATACATTTTTCTGTCTTTCTTTGCTCTTTTTATCTTTTTTGATTATGTTTTAGTTCCTGTGTCTCTTTCGTTTGGTGAAGAATTGCTACTTGTAATAGTTCCTCAATCTTCCATAACCCAATTGAGAATGTTGCCTCTTTGTATATTTTTCAAGTGAAACTCAAACTGACTAATTTTCTCCGCATGATAGCTGGGTCAGTCGTTTTGTCACATATATACAGCACTGTGTTATAAAGTTTCATTCAGATTTTTCTTTCATAATTTAATGATATCATAATGAGTGGAAATTGACTCACTTATGAAATAAAAAGTGATCGATAAACATTCTTTATAGTGGCGATGACACTTTTGTCAAATTTAAGGTCTAAACAATAGACTTGCAACAATAAAAAAACACAAAAAAAATGGTCTTCATTGTTTGGAAATCTCGAAATGGCATCACTACTACTTCCTTAAACTTTCTGCAGAAAATTTATGTGTCTAATATAAACTTTAAAATTTCTTTTAAGCCAATTGTTTAAGTTGACTGTTATTTACACAGAATCTATTGATTTGTTTGTCCTTTTAAATTTGTTGCCAGAGTTATTGACATGGCAATTTAAGAATAGAATAGTATCAAAATATTTTTTTATATTTCGTATATAATGTCATGCCTATATTGATAACATTTTGATCCTTTCAATAACTTCAAGTCAAGGGCTTATTGCTGTGGTGTCACTGTAATTTCCCAAAATGAAGTTTGTGTTTTATGTCAACATAATTACCCACCATATGTATGTATTTAAAATGTATGAATACTTTTTTGAGAAAATACAAAGCAATAATTTCGTAAAGAATCACAACTCATCTTGTTCTCGCAACGTGTTTATGTCCTTGATTTTGTTCATTTCGGACAAGTTTGCTGTATGCAAGAGCAATTTCTATCATCAGCTAAGCTTAGTGTGTATTTTTCTTTAAAAAAAAATAAGCAGCATAGTGTGTAGTTTAATTATAATATAGAGGAAACAACTGCGATGGTTAGACCTAACTGATTACTTTGAATAGCCGTTAAAGCAACACTTGTCTAGATGCTGCTTGTGAATGTGCTGAATTGTTTAAAAAAAAAGAAAGAAAATGGTGAACACTACACTGGGCTAATGACTACTGATGCAGCATACTGTTTTGCCTTCTATACTGTTTTATATAGACAAAAGAAAACATGATTTAACCTGACCTTTGCGATTCACATAGACGTATTCGTTAGGGCCAAGAATTACACCATGGAGTCTCACATGGGTGCAGCTATGGCTCCTACAACATGGGGGAAACCTCACAGCCATGAACATCCTCTTCTTGCGTTGCACTTCTTCGGGGGTTGTTGTGAATTTAATAAAATGCGACTTTAGTCTGCACAGTGCTCGTACCACTCTCCTGACTGTTCTAGTAGAAACCGTCGGCACACTTACACCATGGGTTTCAGCTCTAGAGTCATCTGTTAAAGAACCATGTCCTAAGAACTAAAGTGCAATAAACACCTGCAGAGATGGTGGTAGTGCATGGTTTCGCCTTGTTGCACGCTGTAGTTGTCCTGTCAACAAATGTATGATGTTGAGGCCTGCAAGTCTGCTGAATCGGTACTTCGCACACATTTGTTGGTCAGTCCAAAGATCCAGCGGGTTAGTCCTATCTCTGAATATTCTTTGCCGTCTCAAATCACGTCGATTATCCCTTTCAAGCAGCCCCAAGACCATATACATTGCCATATTTGATAATGATACAAGCTGCAAATGACATTACTCACACATGTAATACTAGCAATGGTTTTTTGACTTCTAAAGTTCCCGCCAAATGCTCATGTGACACTTAGGAACTTTCTTAGGTCTACTGAAGCTCATTCCTAAAGTTAGGAATGATTTCAGCACCAAGATAGGAATGAAATCTTCCTACGTCGTTTTATGAAATAGAAATTTAAGAATGTTCCTAAAGTTAGGAACATTCTTGGACTTAGGAACAATTATCGTTCCTAAGTCCTAGTTAGGAATATTCCTAACTTTTATGAAATAGAGCCCTGAACATTCTGTGTTGTATTGATGAGGTCGAAGGATTTTCTGTGCTGGAGAGCTTCGATTTCTCTAATAATAATTGTTGGCCATACAACCACATCATAAGACCACTAAGGGTGTCATCAATGTGGTCATCTCTCACACTCTTGTAGTATGCAATACGATGGTCCTCAGGTAGTTTCTGCTTAATCTGGCTTAACATGATTTTGCTGTTAAGCTCTCCAGACAGTCCAACGGTCCAACAGTCCAACGGTTTCTGCCTGCGTCTCAAAAATCTGGAGAGTTTGGACGAATCGACACATGGCAGGCAAGTTAATCCTTCCCTTGATCTCATATGGCTTCAGGTTGTCAAGGTCCTTCAACGGTCTGTCCACCACTTTATCTTCATCACCATAGCACTCGTCCAGTACCTGCCAGGCTCTCTGTACATTTATGCATCCTTTTATTTTTTACGTTCATTTGGATTGAGCATTGACTCAGCTGATAGAAACACTCTATTTCTGTCAAGTTGGCAGAGCAGTGAGTGAAAAACTCTTTAAACCGCTTGTAGTCTCTGATATCCCCGCTAAGCGTTGGGAATTTCATTCTTGCCATCTTTGGTGTGGGCGACTCAGTGAGATGTGACGTAAGAAGTGATGCTTGGGCTGTTGAACTGGATACAGTCGTTGGAGTTCCTGTGTTTACAGGTGGTGTAGGTTCTGTTGGCAGTTTGTCTGATTGGAGAGTTACAGATGAAGAGGTCATACCTGTTTCGATAGCCAGGGGGGATTGCAACTGGTGGTGAACGACCCGTCGTGCAGCTAACAGTGCCTGGACAAACTCATGTTCACAATCTGTCATCCACTTTTCCTCATTTTCAAAATCTGCCTCCTCCATGACGACATTCATTAGCTCAGAATGTTTTTGTTCAACATTTTCAAACTGTTGTTCTGCTTTAGTGATGTACCTCTTTAAGACTTCCAAATCACCAGCATCGTCTTTCACCAAGGTATCGATTGTCGATAATGTTCTTGTCAATTGACCTTTGCTGTTCCGTCTGGATAACTTCAACTTGTTGACTTCAGCCATGTTATAAGTCGAAATTCTCAGTTGTTTTCACGAGTGTTGAAGATGTTGTAGAATGGATATAGTAAATACACGTTGCTGCATTGATGAGATACACTTTAACTCTGGTCTTTTATTTCTCTCGTTGTACACCATCGTTTAAAGTTGTATCGTTCCTTCGTTTAAGCTATTCAACAACTGTGTTTGATCTTCTGCAAGATAAATTAAACAGGAATACGATTTAGAAAGCAGAATATGGCCCAACTCGGAATCCGTACAACATGACACAATGGGGAATCCCCTCTACAATGTTCCCACGTGACGGGCCTACGGCGCGAAGTACCGACTAGCGTGGTGACCCTGCATTTCCCCAAGATAAACAATCTACATGTAAGAATAAAAATTCCGTAACTAATATAACGTGAAACATGTAAAGGTAAACTGTACACAATACAAACATTCTCCTATCAGGCCTTGCAGTCCTAATCTTGTACCAACGATCACAAACGTACTACGACTGTAACCCCGCGCCAACCAACATAAACAGGCCGACGCAGGGGTAACTACAAGTTCGGCTGGTCCGAACTAAACAACCACGACTATAATTCCATCCTCACCCTGTCTACTAAGCTGATATCAAAGAGAAAGAAACAAACTACATACCGGTATCTTTGTGAATCAGAAGGGAAATTCGTAACGGTAAAATGGTAAAAAAACGGTAAAAAGTTTGCATCTGTTAACATAGTTGCATAAGTACTCGACAATCATACGGTTACGGTAACACTAACACTACGCTGTGCTATATCGCCTGAATACAACTCGGGCGTCCAGCCTACGGAAACCCTAAGAGGACATGACAGGAGTGTTACAAATTAATACAAAATTCAACCAATAAATGCATTGTGGTTTCGATGATTCCATTATGAGGATTTTTACGAATATAATAATGATGACTGATCTACATCATGTCTCAGCATGCACAACTGCATGTTGCAGTGAAGAAATACGTACACATTACATGCCCAAGCGTCCCTCCCTGAGATATCGCGAATTTAAAAGGTTTTCACAGTTTGAGCCATGTTGATCCCAAATGACCGTTGCCCTTCAAAAAACAACAGAGGTCTTATACTCTATGTGGAACGGCAACATAATAAATATGAGATCTGTCCAAGTTTTCCTTTTCGAGATATCGTGATTTTAATGTTTTCACAATATGACTGTGGACGCTAAATCACCTTTGACCAGAAATTACAGGGTCCTTATACTCAATGTGTTACACCTACATAGCAAATATGAGACCTGTCGAAGCTTCCCTTCTTGAGATATCGTGTTTACAATGTTTTTGCAATCTGACCGCTGTTGACCCCAAATGACCTTTGACTTCCACCAAAAACAATTTGATCCTTTCACTAAATGTGTTACACATACATACCAAATATGAGATCTGTCCCAGCTTCTCTTTTTGAGATATCATGATTAAAGGGTACGATGTTACAGCGGTACATACACACATATACATACACACACCCTTTCACAATTACAAACACACGTATGCACGATGACAAATTTTAAGAGTATCATCGAAACCAAAAACAATAGGCCCCACACAATTCATGTACCAAATTATTAGGTCTACATAACCCCGAAATGACTCAACAATAATCACCCTAAACTTAGTTCGGATGCAACCTGACTAATAATGAGGGAGAACCACAAGTTTAAGATACTGCAAAAGTGAAATTGTGTGACCATGAAATAAGCAAATAAATGTCTAATTTTAGACTATGTACTTTGTAAGTAATGTCATCCTGCAACTGTTGAGCTACCATATTGCCACTAGGACACGAGTTCATGAACGCTTTGTATGGTAGCTCATAAGGTCTGTTTGCAGCTGAATTTTTTTTTTTTTTGTAAACAAGATTGGATTGAGAGTCTCCTCCTGTTAAGAACTAAGCATATTATTGAAGTTAGTCCATGGACACATGCCTATCATCAATCAGCATATCTATGCTTAATTTGGATACATTCCAACAAATGACTATAGCAAACCAATTTTTTTTTCACCTGTAACACCACAACTTATTTAGACTGCATGATATGGGCATCAAAAGAAAAACAATAGAGCACACCTTCTCAATATGAAAAACTTACCAAGTTTAACTCTTTTACAACTTTCCCTTATTGAGTTACAGTGTACCCAAGTAATGGTCACAGGCACAAACACACGAGCGAAACTGTCTGCATAGGTTCTTTTGCTGATGCAAGGAACCAAAAACGCTATTCTGCGTCACTCTAACTGAGTGTCTTAAACCTAACCCTACTTTACCAGCTGGGGCGTAGGAGGTCTTACATTTGACCTTACATGGTCTATGAAATGAGGCAGTTATTTGAGAGGAAAATGCTCTGACAGATAAGCTTTCAATTAGAAAAACGCATGCTCACCATTACTTGTGATTTTACAGGTGGAGTTGATGGTACCGACATGGATACGGTTGGCGGTGTCAGAAGTACACCTCCTGGTATTGGTGGTGCACTTCCTGAGGTCAAAGAACGGGTGGTAGGAATGGCAAATCGACAGCCTCTCGACTGAAAAGACCTCTTGTTTTAGTGCTTGAAAATCCGCGATAACGGTTGAAAGATCTGTGAAGTAAAGAACTAGGAATTTAAGTGAAAGCCTGTTAAATAGGCACAATCGCTCAATCACCTTACAAAAGAAACTGTTGTAATAGTTTTGAGAAGTGGACTACAATTAAGACAGTTTCCTGCCTAAATTAGCCCTTCGAGAACGAAGCAGCGACTAGCGTGGTGACCCTGCATTTCCCCAAGGTAAACAATCTACATGTAAGAATAAAAATTCCGTAACTAATATAACGTGAAACACGTAAAGGTAAACTGTACACAATACAAACGTTCTCCTGTCAGGCCTTGCAGTCCTAATCTTGTACCAACGATCACAAACGTACTACGACTGTAACCCCGCACCAACCAACATAAACAGGCCTACGCAGGGGTAACTACAAGTTCGACTGGTCCGAACTAAACAACCACGACTATAATTCCATCCTCACCCTGTCTACTAAGCTGATATCAAAGAGAAAGAAACAAACTACATACCGGTATCTTTGTGAATCAGAAGGGAAATTCGTAACGGATAGTTTTGAGAAGTGGACTACAATGAAGACTTGCAGCTTAATTCGGCAGAAATTTGCTAAGGACAAAATTTACGTTTTGTATGGTACACCAATGGGAGAAAGGTCGCAATTCAACCACTTTGAGTGGAGTAGTGACATGTCAGTGGTACCTAATGGTAAAGTGAACCTGTGTACGATAGTACACCTGTCGGGTGGTATACGCAGAACGTGTAAGTGCCGATGTGTGCGTGTATGTGTGCTACACACACTTGCTTCTGCACCTGTTCCAAATTGGGTTTTACCTTCATACCATAAAAAGTATAAGAATTGTGACAGTTTTCTGGTAAACTGAACGAATTTGATAAACGTTTTTTAAAAAAGCCCCCAAATTTGGATTTTATGCATATCTTGATAGGCCTAACTATTTTAGACATTGCCCTAAAAGTTACAAGAGAACACACTGTTTAAGACATCACTTTTGTTGTAAATTTAGAAATATTTGCTGATTAATTGAGACAACAAATGCCAATTTTGTCCCAAAACTCGTTTTTACTTTGTTTGGAGAACTATTCTATTTCTATTCAAGCAATTACCCTTAAACGTTGCAATATGACATGAGGCCACATGTTCACGATATAGCATGTTTGTTGTAAATGTGGTAGTGACATTTTTCCAAAAGAGGCACTCTTGCTCCAAAATTTTAATTTCCAGCATATCTTGAAAGGTGTATGAGCGATTGCCCTAAAACTTTGTTAGGACTCACCTCAGAATACTTTGCTCAAGATACATCACTTTTGTTGGGGGTTGGTAGGGTACTAGGTCTTTCAAGTTAACATATGGCTCAATCTTCACCTTTAGTCACCTCTTCCGATAGGCAGGGAATATTCTACATATTCTGTTCGGCATATTCTACAACCCCCAGCCCAAAGGGAGATTCAAATTGCAGACAATTACAATTGCAAAACAGCTGCAAAAACTAATAATGATTTGAGTATCACTAAACTCCAGTGAAAAGGTGCTGATTTCAAAAGCAATTACCACTCAATTGTATAATGCTCACACCTTTTTAGTTAGTTTTTGTATCTGGCAATTAAAAAGCTAGTCACTTTTAGTTAAACTTAGAAACAACGAATTGTAGCACCTCCTCTGACTGTCAAATCATCTCACATAACTCACCATCACCAACGTCATCTGCATCTCCCAAAGCACCATTCATATGAGCTCCCCCGTCACTGTCACTGTGAATTCCTGCACCAAAGTTTACAGCCTCATCTCTGTGTCATAATATGGATGATTCCTATCCAGATGCCACCTAAACGCATGAACATCTTTGCACCCATCCTGGCCACATATTACAGAACATAATAAATTTCGACCGAATGCAATGGTATGGGTACATCTGAAGTGCACTAAAAGTTTCCTTGACCCACCAGGGATATCTGCTTTACATTTGAATTAAATAAACGACATGGTGAAAGACTGTAATGTTCAAATTGTAACAGATCATTTTCAGAAAAAACCATGTAGTCTTACAATAGCTTGGATAAAAAGTTTACAGTTAATAAATGGTACAGCCGCTGTAAAAGATCCACAGCGTACAGTAAGCTACAGTATATAATTTCATCTCCACTGGTGAGTTGCATACCTGTGAGTTTATACACTTTTGACGAGTAAAAAAATCACTAACACTGAGTTATTTTGTGCGTAAATACCCATTCACGTGTGAGTAATTATACTCCCCATGTGAGTTTTCAAGGCCATCCCATTTTTTACCCACTTTTAATTTTAAAATACACTTCCGAGTAAATATAACACTTAAAAATGAGTAATAAAACACAAATGCACAATAACCGAAGACACTCTGATAATGTTTTGTCACGTTTATTCAGACTTTCAAACCAACAACAAAACCGTACATTCCGTTTTTCATAATAAATTAATGTGTACATTCCTTAGATATCTGCAACAAACTACCGTATGTGTCCTTTTGACAGTCTAGCTCTCTGATCTGCATGACTGCAAAGTTTCGTATATACGCATGTACTAGGTTTTCAGTGACATAACTTATAATAATAGTAATATTATACGAAATGCAACTGGAAAATGCTGATGACCATGGTTATAAAGAGCTGAAACTAAACTCATCATCTCTACACCTTTCCATATAACTATGAAGTTACACCGCTGTGTTAAATAAACTTAGTTAATTTATTAGATCATAACGAAAATAAGGAAGTGCAGTCATATTGTAAGTTTTAGAGAGACCAAGAGCTTGAACTGTCAGATTCGTTTTCTCCTTGCATTAGTTAAAACTCCTCCAGCTTAGCAGCAGTTGCGTTTCCCTTCTATAGGGCTTGCAGTGATTTTTCTTATGATTCGTGTTGCGCTAAAATCAAATGATTGTTGTTCTTTCTTTGGGATAACTAGTTATTATCCTACTCAAAACATCGACACACATTAACCTAGTGTATTTTGTATCAGAAGAAAGATCCTTTTCACATTATAACAGAAAAACAATTTGTTAAATATTGGATACTTTCACACAATAAGCATCATGTGGGAAAAAACAGCAACGAGTAAAGTAGGAAGTCTTCAATAATGCCATGTAGACCTAAATATGCAATCATTTGGTAATTTACTCGGGTCCAAAAACCACATTGAGAACAACAGTTAATTGATTTACCAGATCCCAAATTTTGTCACACGACAAAACCACCACATTTGGGAAGCATTTTGATTAATTATAGTTCTTCCTCAATATTTGACCATTTACCACATGAAAGACCAGACACTTTGCTAAATAGGGAATTACATTTAACGCCATAGGCATGTTGCATTGTCATTCGGCAAGTTGATGGGCAGCGCTCTCAAGAAAATCATTCTTGGGGTCAAAATGTAGACCATTTATCACATGAAAGAAAGACAATTTTGTTAAATGGGGAATTACTTTAAGTGCCATAAACATAACACAAGTTAGGATGTTGCATTATCACTTCCAGTTGATAATCATGTACATCTATAGTTCTATCACGATAATTTCAAGACAACTGAGGTTCCTTCAGACTTTTGTAAGTACACATACACTTTCTACAAATCCTTCAAGCAGAGAGACCTTCCACAAAACCTCCCATTACATGACTACCGAGGTTACCAGCTACAGTGAATGATATCATAACTCTGAAAGTATGACTAATTCCATTGTATAAAACTGTGATGCCTGCAAATGCTTGTTTCGCTATCAGTGAGATGACCTCTTAAGATTGTGTAGCTCATTTCAAATCTATCTCACATCAATAAATTACTTTGAACTCATACTTTTAAGTCAAATTTGCAGGTCAAAATATACATTTGATTTTAGCTACTTTTAGCAAGTACATTGAAAAGTCTTAAAAGTAACATTGAATGTTTAAACAGTACCTTGTTGTTGCATATGAAAGATATGAAACATTTAACTACACAAAGTTGATTCTTATGATTCTTAAATACTTAGATTAGCAGCTTTGTCTTAGCTTCTAGTCTACTTGTAACTGGAACAAAGTAATACCATCACTTTTTCAACTAGCATTCACGACAAATAAACATTTTTTAACTTTTGATAACTTTTAGTAACTAAACATACTTCAAACACATAAGTAGAACTAATACAGTTACAGTTCCTTGATCAGGCTACTAGGCTAGTGCCTCTAGCAATCGTTGCAATCGTTTCTCGGTGACTTCATAGTTGGTGACATTAAAAATGTCATTTTGGTCAGAGAAGAACAGCAGAAAAGGTGACATGTCACCCTGAAATGAATAAGGTGAGAATATGCATTAATAACCAACGAACTGTTATCAAGTTATGTTGGTCTTTATTCTTTTATTGTAAGACACTGCACCCTCATGTCACTTTTATTTTGTAACTAACATAACAGTTTCAAGTTCAACAGAGCACAGATATTCAAAGAAACTCTTAAAACTGTGCATGAACTTGCTATAGATAATGGAAACAGGATGCAGCTACATAGAAAGTACTGTATAAAAGAAAAGAGAAACCACCACTTTATCATCCACACCCTCTACATATACTTTTATAACTGAATACTGGCTAATTTCTTCCTTAATCTTCAAACTGAATGATTGTAGGGTCACATAAAAATCTCTTCTCAAACACTTCTGGGAAGACATGGAATTCATCAAGCAACCTAATTAGCTTATTTTTTTTATTCATATTAGACAAAAGAATGGAAGAATGGTAGTATTAGATGTATAAATCACAAGAGAGAATGAGACAAATATATCACTTTGAATGTTAAATCTGGTCTTTGATTTATGGATATGTTAATAAAATGTCATGACGATCTCATCACTACCACATATAAAATTCTCACCCCATGCTGTTCAAAACCCATAATCAAGGAAGGGGTCTTCCTAAAAAGGCGTAGCGCCAGGTATAATGCAGCCTTGAGTTTAATCTCTGAAGGGAAAATAAAAAAATAACATGCCATTATGAACTGTTGAGCATTACCAGTGCATGTATACAAACAACAAAAAAGGATACTTTAAATAAAATAATTAAAATGTACAACATATTAGTTTTCTTGTTAAGTACTAGATTTTAAATTGATGAGTGGTACCAAAATTTGTTAAGAAGAGAGTACATACTACAATAACAAACCCTCAGGGCATGTAAAAATTTCTCAACTGCCCTTTCATATCAAGGTTCAGTTAACAAGGTTAACATAAGACATACCATGCGAGTCCCTCTCTTTACATTTTAAATTTGCATACGTAGCCAATGTTTAATCATGATGTAGATACAAAAGAGTAATTGCCTTTAAACTGGTAAATATTTAATGAATTTGGATGGTATTTGTGACTTTTTTTACTATTTTCAACAAAATAACTTCGGCACGAAGAAATTCTTCAAAATGTGTAAATTTGAATTTGAACCAAATGGACCAAAGATCACTCTTAAAATCTTGTCCTATGCAATGTTAAAAATGGACACATAGCTTTACTGAAAACATTGCTCTGTTTAAATTTATATTATTTATTTTAGGACCACTGTCAACTTACACTGTATTAGATTAATGATATTAATTCTCCCAGTCACTCGGCAAACTAATCCTCTTTACAAATGTAGAAGTTGTAGAATTATTTAGAACAACTAGCTCCAGATTAAACTTTACACCCTTGATATCATTTGACCTTAACTCTTTGGCACCTGTGTCAATTCAGCAACTAGAAAAGTGGTTACGAAAATCGTAACCACACTGTTTGCGAGTTCGTGTAGAGGGGAACTTATTTACGTTCTTTGTGACCGTCGGTTGGTAGTAGAACCGGAATTTCTATGTTTGTTTTTAACAGATAGGGCCACATAAATATATTTAAGAAGATGGAAGCCGTGTATAGATTCTCCAAATATATTTGTGACAAACTATTGGAGCCAAAACGTAAAAACGTCGAATACTGTACATGATGCCAATCTTGGGTTGTAGGCTATAGCTACTGGAGGCTACTAGAAGTATGTAGACCTACTATGCTACAGGTCGCGTTTGGTTGCAATTACTTCAGGGTTAATGATGACATTCAACCCAAACTTGAAACTGATTTTTTTTTTGGGTCAGTGAGAAACCCAAGGGATATCATGCTCAGATTCTTAGTGCTGCTAGCTGTGAGCTCTTTCCTGTACTTTCACCAGATGTTATCATGTATTCATGTCTGGAGTCATGGTCAGCGGTCACGTGTCCAGGTGCATTTCAACTACAAACTGTCCTCTGACTTCATTTATCATCATAAACTTTGAATATTTTGAAAGAAAATGTCTATTTTACCATACAGTTCTACATACCTTGCTGGATTCAACGAGCCAAACAAAACTAAGGGAAGCAATAACCTACTGTCAGCCTGACTTGCTGCATTCTTTATCATGCTAGATAACAGTTAAAGACTGTCAAATGCCAAGAGCCTTGGGAAAGTAACATATGATTGAACTTCTGAGTGGAATATAATGGTTAGTAGAACAGTAATTGCTTTCAATGTTTGAAGAAGTACATGAGAAAATTTATTTTCCGTTTTGTTCTTCGTGTACTGTACTTAATCTAGTGAACTCAGTGCTACTAGTTTCTGCAAGTGTTATATTTAATATTTTGACAAGCGGAGACTGATAGGTCCTGTCTATTTTATACAAGAAGCACTTCTTTCACCTTTGTATAGGCTTTGTAGTTTCAATATCATGATACGTTGCAGCCTTCACCTTGGCGGGTAGAGTGGGATCGACATTTCCAAAAGTAAATTCAAAAGATGCAACTATGGCTACAGTTCCAGTCTGTTTCCCAAATTTTACTCTCCTTTTCAAGTGATTAATAGCAATCTTGCTCCAATAGTTATATATGTTAGCTGTATATTAAAACATCTGTATATGTGAACAAAAAAGGAAGAAAAATGTTATAGCAAAAATAAAACATAATGCAGATTAGTCAAATGTCCAACCAAGTCTAGTCTCTTTTCAGTGTGGCAGGTAGCCTGCCCTTAGGTCCTTAATTCACTACGCTGCTCAGTCACTTGCTTCCGAGCTGCGTTTGGTCCTTAGAATAAGGGAGTAGGCTAATGCAAATAACTTTTGTACACCCTTTATGTTTAGCTGATGACTGATCTGCAAAAATATTGTAGTTCATCTTTTCAGTCAACCACTGACCACATGTGAATTAATTTTAAGTGACGAGCTCCTTAAAATTAAATCAATAATGCCCCTGATTCGTACGCTCAGCCTGCCTGCTTCAGAGATAAAAAAAAAAAACCTATAGAACCCCCTCCATCCAAGTTGTCTGTTTAGTAGAATAAAACGATGATGTGCCTTCCTATTTTATATCCAGTAGTCAATCTCCACTGAACACGAATGAATTGTTACAAATGGTAGGCTATACAAAACTGCAAATTCATACGAAGGCGACTTGTCTTCTTCCCAGAGATGCCGAGTTGCCTGATGAGTATGGGCACTTTGTACATGCCGAGTTGTCAGACTTCACAAAGGCACTGGAAAGTGTGAAGCTGTTTTGTCTTACATGGGCGAGTTGTCCATGCCTTTATGTGCGTGTTCTTTGAACGTTACTCTTTTTAAACTGAAAAACAAATTTAAACCCCTTTCGACAATTTCTGTTGACAAGACAAGTTGGACAGAACTTTACTCGTTGTCAAGAGCTAAAAAACACTTTTTAGGTCAAAATACACGTTTAACAAGGACAAATAAATCGTCAGGAATTGGCCGCATCGATTTCTGCCGTACAGTTTGCACACACGTATTCACGCCCAAGTATGCCCAGAGTGCAAACTATGCTCTGTGGATACGAACCATCCGATGAACATTTACTGTAGGCCTATATATTACGTACGTGGGCATTCTGCCGTTGTCGCCCCACTGTTTACGGTACGACTGAAGTCTGTACACTACTACGGCTCAGACGATACAGCTATGTGTTTGCATACTGACAACTTATACAACAAGTATGCAGTAGCCGATTTCACAAAACAACAGCCGTTTCTTTAAAAAGCACCGTTTTGTGAATCAAAAATATGTAAATTTTTATCTTCGAAAAAGGGTTATAGTTATCACAGAGATGTCATACTGGTGACCATGTATGTCACAATTATTTGTCAAAATTCCAGACATATTGAAGCTGTGTAACTGGAGATAAACTGAATGAAAGAACCTGTGACGTGATTGAAATGTACGAGCAGGAACGCTATACTGTTTATGATGACTCATAAACAGTAACTAAAAAGTTTTACGGGAGTCAAGTGACGGCATGAAAATGTTCTTTAAATAATGGTATCTTATCTACCTTCAGCTTTGTCCATGGTCGTAGCTTTCTCGCACCTTGTCATGGTTAACTGGAGATTTTTTTCTGCAGTCTCTTCTTTGTATGGAAAGCGGATAGTTGCTTCTACAAATGATTTCAAGCTCCGTGTCAGTGTTTCCCACCCAGTATCCCTGTGGTGGTCTTAAACTCTCAATGAATCTGTGTAGAACATAAATGTACATGGTTTACAGTGTCACAAAATTAATCATCTCTAACAAGCATATCACCTTTAGTGATATCTCATACATCAACAGTAAATTTTTCTAAAGTATATAAAGACCTTAAAAATTTCACTTTATCTCATGAGGATAACTCTCCCCAAAACTCTGCCACGCTTGCAACTAGGTAAAGAGGTGTGCAGACAATTGTGTATTCAACACTAAAAACAGATTCAAAATATTGCCAATCCCTCAGATTCATGGTGCTGGTAAAACAAGCGACAAAAATCTGAAAGTATTCGTAAAAAATCACACAGTGAGGTATTTTCAAGACATTTTTTTAATACATATGTTATGGTAGTACATGTATTTACCTCTGCTGCAGAGAACAGGAATGGGTAATTCTCCTTGACTTCCGTCACCAGCATCTTCTTGCTGATATCTTCTTTTCTAACAGGAAATGTTACTTGCATCAACCCTTGAACCTTTCTTACCAATCTGGTGACTGTTTTGTGTTTTCTTGTTGCATCCATCTGATTTTCAAAAGTGGAAAAGTAACTTAGAAACTGATAATTTTAAAACAGATTCCAACACCTCTGGACTGATTGAAAATATGATCTGCGAAAAAGAAAATGAAAATTTGCCCATTTCCTTTTTGATTCCTTGCCGAAGGCAACTTGAAAAAAATTAATGGAAGTGCATGTATTAGTGTCAAGGAATCACTAAGCCTCTTGGCTGTCTTGTTTTTTTTTAATGCTTGCACAGTAATATCAACTGAAGAGGGGCATTGATTTCTGTAAATTGACTGAGTTGTTCAAACCGGTCAAATTTCCTTCACAAATTTATGATCAATTGTCAACCAAGATCACACCTTTATCATTCTTTTGTAGTTTTGGGCAGGTTGTGCTTCTCTTTCATTTTCAAAATGGACAAACCTACTGTGTCATGAACATTCTCCCGATTTGGTAGGGTGCCTTCATTTCTGTTCTGATCTGCAGGTCTCGAAACATTTTGTCTTTGCACCGGTTCATTGTTCTCTATGAATTCATTCATTTGATGTTGATTGCACCTGTTTCCATCTCTTTCACTTGTGTGTAAACTTAATTCATTGTGAAATCGCTTAATATGTTTGATGTGGGAATCTAAATTCTTATAAGCCTTTTCACAACTGTCTACACCACACCGTATACTAAAATGGGGTTCGTGAGCATGAACCAATCTCAAGTGTTCAATTGAACGCCTGAATACAGTTGTTTGATAATTCTGGCACTGATAACAAACATATGCCATAACTTCATTTGATGCCATTGTATACGGACATTATGTGCTAAGCACAGATCCAAACAATGCCTTACTTGCAATTTGCTTGTTCGACCCTTAGTTAGGCACCTGTTTTCAGCCTTATCATACTAGTCACCAACACCACATGGCAGTCCACAAAAGAAGCAATTCCTTCTGTAACATCTACGGAAAGAGTAGAATACAAAAGCAAATGTAAACAACTATCTATAAGATACAGTAAGGCGTAATAAATTACCGTACTACTTAACGGTAGCCTAGTCAATAAGGAAATGAAGGTGAATTGGAGAAAAAAAAATAATAATATCCAAATAGAAGGTGCTGGTGGTTGAAAGAGCATTAATAGATTCCCATTGATGTTTTCTCTCAAACAGGGTTAGCATCATCAAAATATCCTAGTCCTTTTGCTGCAGCCAAATGTTACATGGTTTTCCTGCAAACCAATAGCATAAGGGTATAAAATACTCCCCCCATGGAGACCTTGCACTTTGATAGAAACGGAAAGAAGGTTGGTCCTAGTATGAGGTTATCCAAATTAAAGAACAAAACACGGAGTCACTATTGACAATGCTGTGAAGTCTACACTAGTCATAGTTTTTCGATACAGATAATAATTGTACAAAGTGAGGGAAGCTGTGGGAGATCTATGTTTTATCAGCATGCTAGCAGGTATAGTTTCATAAGCACCATTATGGTAGTCCACTTAGTAGAATACTGTATGCTGTATACCGGGGAAATCATGAGTGGATCGCTTAACGACCATTGTGACAATGACAATATTAAAACATTTGCTAAAAGTAATAAAAATTTGCTATAATTTTGTGTGAAGTGTCTCCCTCATTCTGCTATATTTGGAGGTTATCTGGGATAAGTAGTCTGTAGAAACTCAATTTAGAATTGAAGGTGGCAGCACACAACACAATGTCTATGAAGGAATTTTGAGTCAATCACTACCATAACAA
The DNA here is from genome assembly GCA_021234535.1 of Stichopus chloronotus. Lineage (NCBI taxonomy): Eukaryota > Metazoa > Echinodermata > Holothuroidea > Aspidochirotida > Stichopodidae > Stichopus > Stichopus chloronotus. Next base: position 29,910,349 of record CM037833.1, on the reverse strand, counting down.
ATAAAAAAAAAACACCACATGTTAAAATAATAAATAATGTTTATATACAAAGAGAATGATGTTTTTATGTCAATTTGTTTTTCTGAATGCTTCATCATCTGAAGACATTATTGTCACTATTAATTGTGGTAATTTTTGCGAATTTCTGGTTCGTATTGAACTCGAAACTTGTAAATGTGACTGTGAGTGTCATATTTGCTTGGAGCATCATTTGAAGCGGCAAATAACTGTTTTGTTGTTGTTTGAAGAACATACATTGCAGGTGAAGCGTAGACTAGGCCTACAGTAGCCTAAAATACTTTGCCAGTAGGCTAAGTCTAGGCCTACAGTTGGGCCAAAGTAAGTCGAATCGCCAAACGCAGACTAAACTAGGCTATGCTATATCCAACCATACAGTTCGTATCATCGCTTTCCTGGTCTAGCTGGGCTCTAGAGGTTTCATTTACCCTAGTCCAAAATTGGAACAGGCCTGGAACTTTTAGTTTGGCCGGGTCTAATAGCTTGCTCATTACACATTAAATTAGGATATTCACCACTGAACAATGATTCTCCTTTAAACAAGAACTTCAAATGTTAACTGAGTGAACACTGATTGCAAAGAGATGCTTTTACCAATCATTCCGGTTGTCCTCCTGCTGTCCATCTTCACGGATTCCAAGAATGCTTGCTCTGGCGGCCGTCAGTGATTGTCTAGCTTTGCACGTGTCAGACAGCCTTAGTTCAAACTAATGCAAGTTACCATTTAAATGTGTTTACTCAATTTCGAGTGACGTAACGGCTGTTTACCCATTCATAAATTACAAAGATCAGTTGCGAGTAAAGAAATTCAAGTGTGCAGTAAACGGACCAAAACTCATTTGCAGTCTTTTTACCTCCAAACACTTTTCTGGAACAAATATGAATGAGGGGATTATACTACTAATGTGAATAACACCAAATGCATTTTAAAGAAAAAGTGAGTAGAAGTTCAAATTGGTTTTTCTACCCTCTTGACGAGTAAGACAAAGAAAGACGCTGGTGACAGGTATTTTGTCGCAAGATGATGCGTTTGTTTACGCATTAACATCATTATTTCACCCACATGACTTTTGTGTGTAGAAAGTCATGAATGGGTTTCCAGTACGGATCGGATTCCAGCAAAATTCGTAGTTCATTTGCATCAAGAGGTAGATTGTAATCGTGAATTATTTTTCTCCTAATGTTGTGCATAAGTTTATTTAGTTCGCGTTGTTTAGGAATGTGAGTTGTAACTAAAGAATCAATGTCGGAGATGAGCGGTGTAGGTGGAACCTATCAGTCTGGTGGCGGATCAGAGAATGTTTCTTCAGTTTCCTTGTCAGTAAGTCTCGGTTCGGGAGGAACAGAGGAACTGGTACTAGGTAAGGGATTAGGTCGAGGCGGGTTTTACTCGAGACGGATTAGCACGAAGTGATCTCACTGGGTTAGAGGGCGGTTTGTAGGATGGGACTGCCTCATTGACGGAGGATTTAGGTTCAAGTTTACCACGATTTGCAGAATGTGTAGTGGGGACTGGCTTGAGCGAAGTATGTGTTTCAACTTTTGAGATCTGGTACTTCAATACCCATAGACTTCGCTTTAGATCTAGTCATCACCGGGAAAATATTTTCTTCAGGGGTATCTGAAGCAGGTGAGGGGCGGGACCCGTTCTCGAATGAAGCCGTGAATGAACTGAACGCAACTGGGACTACTCTATCTCTGAATCATCGTCTCTAGGTGTCTGTGGTAGGAAATCAGTTAAGGGGATACTGGTTCCCTTTTGATATCTCACATTAAACGTGTATCCGGCTAAACGAAAAAGAAGTTTACGTAGTCTCGCGGAGGGTGGTTCTTGGTTTGATTTCAAAAGCTGAACTAAAGCTGAGTGATCCACAACCACATCGAATTCACTGTGACCTAAAATATGCTTGAAAACAGTTATGTTGATAAAAAGACCACACTGTACCGTGTACAAGTATCGGGAAGAACTTTCGAATGATAACCCACAATTTCTTTTCCCTGATAAATTTGTGTAAGTTAAGAACCTGTTGCAAACCTTGACGTATCGCTATAAAGGGTAAATCTGCCTTGCTTTCCCGACATATGAGGCTTCGTCATCAATGATTCAAGTGATTCAAAGGCTCGCTGGTTTTCCGAGGTCCAGTGAAAGTTCCAACGTTTACGGGTTAAGCGATGTAAGAGGCGAAGAATCTCTTGGATCTTGGGAAACAAAAATTGAAACGTAGTTAACTGCTCCAACAAAGTGTTTGAGGGGTCTAGGTGTTTTAGGTACAGGGTATTACTTATGGCGTGGCAACGTGTATAAAGAGGATGAATACCGGCTTGTCCTTCTGAAGTTATGGTAATTAAATGTCCCATGTATATTACCTTATCCTCAAAAAGTTTACACGGGGGGGGGGGGAATTTTCAAACCGTGAGAAGTTAAGGCCTGGAAAATTGATAGCAGATGTTGACGATGACTTTGCTTGTCTTTGCTAAACACTATGATGTCGTCATGATGACTAATGCAGAATTGTGACGAGTTTGGGATTTCTGAAAGGATTTCGTTCATTTTCAACTGAAAAATGGCAGGAGAAATATTCAAACCCTGGGGAAGTCTCTTATAATAGTAGTGTTATCCGCCGTGGTAGGACGCTATACCAGTAAATTGTTGAGCGTGTTCTGTAAGCGGTAAACAAAAGAAGGCTGATTTTAGATCTAAAACGCTAAGTACGGTAGCATCAGAGTATCCTATTGTTCGAAGTGTCTCATTGATTAAAGGAAAAGTGTGATTGAGACGTTTCATTCTACAATTAAGATGGCGGAAATCAGTAACCACCCTTTTGTCTGTGGTTCCTTTCTTAGAAATGAGGAAGACTGGGGAGGTATAAGATTCGTGTCCTCGTCCTACGATTCCTAATTTAACCAGCTTTCCAAGTTCTTTGTCTATCAATTGTTTATGAGCATCTGATGTGACATATGGACGAGTGAAAAAGGTTCATTATCAGTGAGCTGTATATCGACATTGAAATCTGGGCAACTATATATTTCGCCATATAATGAAAAAGCATGACGATGTGAGTCAAGGTCTCGATAAAACGCAATTTGTTCATCATAAGTACGCTGTTTTGCAACTGAATGCACTTTCTGATAACCTCTTTCTCACGAAGGGTGACAAGTGGGTATTTGAGGGATATTTTGACAAGTTTAAATGACGAATTGTCTCTCTGAATTGATTCAGGGGAGGTTGACACTGGGTGAAACCTATATGATCAGAGGTGAATTCTTGTGTGAAAGTGACAAGTTCGTCTGTATCAAAATACGCTACTGACTGCCGAGGGGAAAACGTAAACAATCGCTGCGTTGGGTTTGTTAATGAGAGACATGTACGGCCATTTAGAAATTTTACTAATGTTTCAGATGGGCAAACGTTGTTACAAAGTCCGATCGCATGAAGCGGAATCTCCGAATTTTTTAAATGCGTATGAATGGGACCCCGAGGTAAAATGCACTGTTTGTCCAGTTTTGAGTGTCACATTGTGCACAGGGCGAAGATAAATTTGTGAACGTTTGGAACGAATGACATTTGTAGCAAAGCATAGTATGTCATGGTAAGCGCTTAGGATGTGGTTATCTAGAATTAGATCGATACCCGTGAGGTGATTTATGATAAAGGCAGATATATCAAGGGTGTGTATTTGAATGTTCAACTTAAAATTTATTTTCTTGTTAGCGACCACAATTGCACCATTTCCTAAACGAAAATTTACTGAAGGGACATTCTCTGATATTTGAGAAGAGAGATACTTGGAATTTGACACAAAACTTTCAGAAATATGTGTGTGTGTGTAGAACCGCTGTCAAAGAGAACAAGAACAGATTTACCATCAGGTAATCTTCCTCGAGTAATATTGTCTGAATTCAACTGAATATTAATGGTAGCCGTAAAATCAGGAGTATCCGAGTAATAAGCGCTCTTACCGGTACTCCTCTTTAAATTTGTTGAAGACGATTAAAATTGTTTGGTACGTTCGTAGGTTGAAGATACTTACGAGTCTGGGATGGCAACACAGTCTGAAAATCGGGAGAATGGTAGGGATACCCAAGGTTAGGATTCTGAAAATTTTCTTGTTGCAAATGCGCATGGCGTTGAAAACAGTTGGCAATGGTATTACCTAGTTTGTGGCAGTAAAAACAAATTATCCTATTAGGCCTACGCTGTCTAGATTTGGAGCGATCACGCTGTCGAAAGAACTTGTCCTGGTGTGAATGGTAGCCTGGGGAGGAATCGGAGAACTTGCGATCGCGACGAGATGATGGTGAACGATAAGGGAAACTATTTCTAGGCAAGGAGGGAGAATGTGAACGAACCCTGAAATTCTGGCGATTTGGGGATCAGGAAGGACGCTTTATATCGTGTCTCTCCTCCTGATTCTCATGCAATGTAGTGTGAAGGCTTTCCAATGATGTGGTAAGGGACTCCATGCCGGAAATCAATGACTGTAGTTTCCCGGAGTCAGAGTCTTTAACTGAAGGCGTATCTTGAATGTTAGAGGTTACTTGTGCTTTCGGTTTGGGACTATCAACCTGTAGGCCCAGAAAACACTGAGCTTTACTCATCAAATGTTCTACATTCGCATCAATAGGTGCAGACATAAGCACTGCAGCACGACAATCTCTTGGCAACGTACCAAGGAATTTGTCTCTGATTTGAGCTTCACCATAGCCAAGTTTATCAGCAGCCTGCGTTATTTTTGATAAGTGTAATTCTACACTGTCACCTGATCATACATTATGTTATCGAAGGCATGAATATGTGAAGAATCTGATTTACTTTGACTAAAGCGTGCTAGAAACTGCTTTTTAAGATCGGCAATGGTGGGAAACAGCTTGCCTTGAACCCGCAGACACGCTGCTACTGATAACGTACGTTTAAACATACTGATGGTATTTTGAATGCCGTCACAATTCTCTGGGTTTATGTGTTGAGCATGCATGTAATCTTCAAAGGCGAGAAAGGGCGCTAAGCACTCATCACTATCTACACGCTGGCCTGAAAATCTGGAGGGTAGGAAGTCGGTAGGCCTTAATGGTCTATCCTGTGCCGGCTCTACATTCGCCATTCTACAATTTGTTCTTCCTAAAAACGTGTATCAAATGACCGTCAGACAAAAAAGGGTAGAACATAGCCTAATTGAGCATACCCACTAGGCCTAATTTAAGTACATTTAATTACAAGGTAATGTATCCAAACTCAATCAACATGATAAGCATGGCTTGTTTAAGTCACACTAGTCCGCAAGCATAGGTGTAGAGGGCGCTTTTGCAATGAACAGAAAGCGCCCGTATCCAATGGAGAAGGAAGGACCGAGTGAAGGTCGTCCATTACTTTACGGGCCATGCAGTTATAGCAGTGGTAAGGGACGGCGCCGTCAGAAAGATGCCAGTAAAATCTTTATTACCAGGTACTATGTCGACTGGCAATTGCAATTGCAGAAGGACCTCCATGCTGCCTCAATCGGCCTACCTTCAAAAGGTGTAAGCAACGCAGACTTCGCGGAACATCTCCTTGAGGACCATGCCAGAAAGTAAGTTCATTTGTGTAAGAGCACGTATTTCTTACTCGTTTTGACTCTTTGAGGAAGATCTGAAAGGGCGAAAGCCACATTAGGACTAACGAATAACGTAAGGCCAGCTACGACAAGAGGCTTCAGTAACTTAGTCACTGTGCAGTGTGGTCGTTCGTCGATAGCTCCCTGTACACGACCTGGACCTTTACTGGGTACTTGAATAGGCCCGAGCCTAACTGAACTTATACCACTGTAGCTAGCAGTATGTGTACCAATAGCGTGGAACGCATTTTTGCCTAATTTGTCAAATACAATAGAGTAGTGGAAGAAGTGCCGTGTCACCGCCCCCTGACTCGATTTTCGAGTAGCCAGCGCCTCATTTTTCGAATCGCAATGATGTCGCCCCCCCCCCCCCGCGCCTCGTTTTTCTAGGTTGGGTGACGGAATCTTCTCCACGACGGGAACCGTATTGGAACGTTTCTTCGTACGTTCGTTCACAAAGTATTGTTTACCGTTTTCAAAATGGTACTGCACTCGCCAACCAGCCTCGATCAACTCTCCTGGTACTTCTGGTAATATCTGGTTGTCCTCCATGGTGAGTTGAGTTTTTTTTTTTTCTCGGTTGCTCCTTCTCTAGATGAAATGGAAAGTCGGAATGAACACCTTGGTCAACAGACAATAGACTGCGTCTATTCGTGCCCAGACTAAAAATAGCGATGACCTCATCTATTCCCACCCAGACGCGCGTGTTAAGGCCCGTTTCAACATAACATTGCGTCATTGCTTCTATCCATAGCAACACGTATCATGGCGATCCCCAAAAGTGCGCATGCCCAAATTTAAAAAAGTAAATAAAAGAAATTGATGTCAAAATCACCAGCAAGACGAGAGCCAGCAGAAATGTACTCATTCAGTCAGCTCACAAACAGAAAATGAACACTATCCCGGTAAGATTTTACAGAGTGTATTCTTCAGTCACATACTTTTGTTGAATTGCACAAGTGCAAGATAATGCACTTAGTGGGAAATGCATGAGCAGGCTCTTGTGCTACTATCAATGAAAACTTTATTGCGTTACACAAAAACCAAAGTTGGGGAGGCCTTCAATCACGGATTTATGTGTCTTCAATTTAGTTGAGATTGAAGATAGACATGTTAAACTGTTCAAATGTGAAACAAAGAATTTGGTGTACTGTAGTACTTTCATGTAATTTGACAAAGTACTGTAAGAATGTCTCAACCCAGCTAACAAAGTTACGTTGTTACAACGTTGTGGTTACGTTTCGTTTTCGTTGTGGTAACGTTATGAAATTACTGTGTAGTTACGTGATTTTGTACACTCCATCCAACGTAATTATAACGTCATTTCAAAACCAAGATCTAACGTTTCATTTACGTTGTTTTTATGTTATTTTAACGTTAGCAGTGGGGGGAGTGCCGTGTCACCCCCCTGACTTTTTTTCGAGTATCCAGCGCCTCGTTTTCGAGTCGCAGTTGGCTCACTCCCGCCTCGTTTTCGAGTCGCCTCTTTTGATGTGATATTGATTTTTGGTAGACACCCAACTTGAAAGAATTGAGGAGGCGCAATATTTTTTTTGTAAATAATTTTTAAATTTCTTTTATGTATTTATTTTTTTTTTAATTTGGTAAAAACAAAACGTTAAAATGTTAAAATGTTGCAATGCTAGGTTGGAAAAATTGAAAAGGTACTTACCAATCGAGAAGAGCGAAAGAAGTGAAGAAAATCTTACGCTAGGGTAACGTGAGGGTCCTAAGCAAGCCCATCACCGTAAGAGCCAACCGATAAAAATATTCCTATACAGAACCACCAGCTTCACCGAAAGGAAAAGAGATCGCGACTGTTGAAAGCCTGATACAGCTAATAGCGTTTGTCATATAGGTAGGCCATTTTAGAAATGATGGAAATATCGACACCAACCGCTCGTCTTATAGTGAAAATGAAAAATGTCTTCTAACAGAAAGGAAGGTGGAGAATGCACATGTACTAGTTTTTTTCTTCTGTATGACATTGTGTAATAAAGTTGCATTCGAAAATAGCTATTAGAAAGTGTCGTTCCATAGAAGGTTCTAGCAAATGACGTAATCAAATTTGAAAAGAAACAAAGATATTGCGAACGGAAAGTGTCCTTCAAATAAAATCATTCAGCCGATGAAGAAAGTAACAGGGTAAAAATCCCTTCCAAACGACCTTAGTTAAAAGATAAACAAGATCACTCGATAAAAAGAAAAAAAAATATATAAATATATATATATTGCGAACGGACCGACCGATGAAGAAAGTAACATGGCAAGCGCGTCACAGTTAGCAATAAAATGACGTCGCAGGGTCGTGTCAGGACACGCACGTGTATTGATTTTGCAATCATCGAAAGTTTGTTTACCGAATTTTAGAGAAACGAATACAGCTTAAGTCAATGTTAGGTTGGAAGAAATTGAAAACGCACTTTACTATTCGAGAAGCGTGAAAGAGGTGAAGAAAATCTGAAACTACGGTAATGTGACGGGGTCTGAAATTACGCTCATTACAAGAAATCAAAAACAATGATGCAACGGTTCGAGTCGCCAGCGCCTCGTTTTTCGAGTCGCAATGGTGTCGCCCCCCGCCTCGTTTTTCGAGGCGCCCGTGGATTACCCCGCCTCGTTTTATTTTTGGTAGACACCCAACTTGAGAGGATTGAGGAGGCGCAATTTTTGTTATTAGTATTTTTTTAATTTTTTGGGGGGGCTCACTTTTGGGAATCTCCATGATACGTGTTGTTATGGATAGAAACAATATCGCAATGTTAGGTTGGAACAAATTGAAAATGTACCTACTAATCGATAATAGTGAAAGAGGTGAAGAAAGTCTCGCGCTAGGGTAACGTGAGTTCCTTTAATTAACACGCCCATCACCGTAAGAGCCAACCGATAAAAATAGTCGAGTGCCCCTAAAACCGAGCTTGGACGGTTGTCTCCTACGGTGAGGGCCCTGGCTAGGAGAGGCGCTACCTTACGCTATGAGTTTGCTAGCTCTGTGTACACAACTTAACCGAAAGCGTATGCAGGCAACTTGTCAACAAGCCACGTCAAGTGGTAATTAGCATAAATTAGTAATAATTAGAATAAATGTCACGCCGACATGTTAGTTACAGAACACTTCTGTATTCCTTTTTATTTCTTATTTATTTCTGCAAATTAACATTTTACAATTTACGTTTTTAACAGTGTTTACATTTAAACAAGGTTTGCTTTTGTTTACCAATACACCATTCTTTCAAATTTTACCGAGACCAGAGAGTTGCTACGACGATTTTATACGTCGGAGGAAAGAGTGGCCCACAGGTCACGGACGCTATTTTCTGCCACACTGGCATATTTGTTTATACACAGATTTTGACGACAAACGAAAAGATGAAAAAATGAAAAATTGGGGTAGGCGGTTGAACGCAACGCAACGAGGGACGCAGAACCCGAAGGGAATTTTTAAGGGGAAACGCCCAGGTGTAACATGAACTTGTTGCATGTACCCTTGGTAAAACATTTCCAGCATTTTGAAATGACATACTTTTAAGTAGAAGAAATGACATACTTTTAAACAGTGATATGACAGAGTAGTGGTTCTTGTGACCAGCTAGACTGGTTTCTGCTCTCATACTCAAATGTGGAGGAGCGTCATCAGTAGTAAGCCTTTTAATATTTTATGTTTTAGGCATAAGTGTCGTAAAATTTTATTTTAGGAATGCGTGTTCTTTAGTGCACGTAAACGAGTATAAGCTCAGAGTGCAGCTATGAGCGCATTCAGTAGATCTTCGTGCAAGTCCTGACTGTCGAACGGTTCTTCATTACTTTGAAACCTTGATCTGACAAGTAAATCTTTTAGATTTGGGGCCCTTTTATAGGCAAGAATCGGTTCGTTCGGAAACAGCTGGGATCAAATCGGATGCTCTGATATTAAATACCAGTGTTTCCGAATAGCTTCTTTCAGGTGCTGGGTTTTGACATGTGGTGTATACGTCAGTTTGAAGACTAGAGGTGGTTCCCTTCCATTGGGTTTGGTGGTAAGATAGTGCTCACGGTCTTCGAAAGAAATGCCTCTGGTGGCCGTGGCAAATTCTTCTTCCCCATAGTTTCGCAGTAGAAGTTTCTCTTTAAATTCATCTCTTTTATGGATGAAGTCGGTCTCATTGTTACAGAGACGTACATAACGCAGCACTTCTCCTTTAATAAAGCCTTTAAAGGTGCCAAGTGGATGTGCAGAGTTTCTATCGAGGTGTTGATAAGTTTCAGTAGGCTTGGTGTAGATTTTCGTATCTAGGAAACCAGTAGAGTGAAATTTAGGACCTTTCAAGATTCTCAGATCTAGGTAGGTGACCTCAGAGTTAGAGATTTCTACTGTGAACTTGAGGAGATGATGAATATCATTCCTCCTCACCACTAGTTTCTCGAGCTCTGTGGCTGTGCCATCATACAGCAAAGGATGTCGTCTCTGTAACGAAGCCATTTTAGGATCCGTTGGGATAATCTGTTTCACGATTTTGTGCATAAATATAACACAGTTTTCTGGTGAAGCTTGACTACCCATGGCGCAGCCAATTTTTTGGCAGTAAAATTTTTCTTAAACTCAAAGCAATTCCTTTTGAGGATGAGTTCAATTAGTTTGCGCAGATATCGAGTGCCTCCTCTTCGGGAGTGTTGGTGTACATGGAGACGACATCGAGAGTTGCAAGGAGTACTGCTTTTGGTAGCTCAGTTGCTTCCAGAACTGTTAAAATGTGATTTGTGTCTTTCACGTACGTTTCTTGTTTTATTACAAGAGGAAGCAAGAAAAAGTCCACGAATTCAGAGATTTTCTCCGTGGGTGACCCGTTGCCGCTGATTATAGGCCTACCAGCAAATTGTGAATTAGCCGGAGGGGCCTTGTGTGCTTTTGGTAGCACGTATGTTACTGGTGTGCGGGTTTTATGGTTGAACGGGGATAGGTACTCCAAGGTACTTTTATCAATCTCATTTTTAGAGAACAAGTCTAGTAGCGTCTCTTGGACTAACTTTTTAGTTTCCGATGTCATATCACTATCTAACTTTTCGTAGTGGTGACTAGACAAATGCCTTTCAACTTCGGCTTGATAGTCTGCGTGATTCAGTATAGCAATGCCTCTACCTTTATCAAATGGTTTAATAACGACAGAGTGATCGTTTTTCAATGCGTTTAATGCAAACAACTCTGACGTGTTAACATTGCTTTCGACATTTCGGATAGGAACACTAGCTATTTCTGCCTGTGTTGCTTCTAGATAGTCCTCTAGATTTTTGTTGAAGGTCATTTGAGGTGACCATGTAGATGGAAGCCGGAATTTGCTTTTTATCATGCATGATGAAGCGAATTCTCATTTTTCTCTTCAGGTCTTTAATGGACTTGAGAATCTCGCTACGTTTCGGTTTTACCGGCGTGGCAATAAATTTCAGTACTTTACCCCGTGCAATAACCTCTATATCAGACATGTTTCTGTCAGAGAGGTTTAGCACGAATTTTGAAAACGTTTCAGCTTCTCTTTGAAGTGATACGGTTTAAGATGGCTACGCGTAGCCTCATGTCCCCTGTAGTTGGTGCGACATTTATTTATGCTTTTCTTAGCTTTAAAAGAACGGAAAAATTTCCTCTTTTTCCTATTATTATTAGATATGGTGAAAGAGGAAGAAGGAAGAGAGAGAACTTTGCATGTTTTCAAGAAGGGTAGAGCCCGCCCTTTCTGGAGAATTTGGTGGCCCTAAAAAGAGCCGTTGACTTTTGATGGTGATGTACTACCTCTTCTTGTAGGGGTGGTGCCTTTTGGATGCCTTTGAGCGACGGGAGACTTTATTCTCTTCCTTCCTGGCAGATGCTTTTAAGAGCGTGGTCAGGAGACGGTTGACCTCGACGGATTCAGAAGTTGAGTTAAGGTCAGCTTTGGCTCTAGCTTCCTTTTCGAGGAATCTCTCACGTTGCCTCTTAGCTTGGCGTGATAGCTCTTCTCTCCAAACTCTGCAGAGCCTCTTTCCTGCCCGTTGAAGAACAGAGTTCCAAGAACTCGTGAACTCCTCCGAGAAGTTAGGGTGCCCCGGGAGCCTAGGTGGATCTCTACGGACCCTGAGCTGGTAGGGTACGCTTTTAGCGTCGTCTACATGTGAGATGCCGTTGGTTAAAGCGATGACCTTCGACTGAATTTCCTTTAAAGTCTCAGCGTGGTCTCTTACTTTTTTGTAGTTTCCCTCCTCTAGGTGGATTCTGTTCGTAAGCCTTTTATTGGCAGGGGAACGTTGTCCACAGGGTATATCGTCTTCTGAGAAAGAGATATCTGACTGAACAGGCGATACAGGTATATCCGGCAGCAGAGAAGTTTCCATCACCGAATGCCTATCGTTAGCAGAGCCTTGCTTTTAAATAGCGAGCGGATGGGCCGTTGATTGGCAAAACAGAGCCGAACAGCAAGACCTGTGATTGGCTCGATTTCCACTTCAGAATCCTTTTCTTCATAGGCTACAGCGTTGAAGCGCACACGTACAAATCGTATGCTGAACACTAAGGTTCTGCGTGTGTGTGTAGGTACGTGAAAGCTGTGCGTGCCTTTGACAGTGGTTGAAAGCTGAGCAGAACAGCAAGGCCTGTGATTGGCTTGATTTCCGCTGTAGAATCCTTTTCTCCAGAGGCTACAGCGTTGAAAGGCACACGTACAAAACGTATGCTGAGTGCTAAGGTTCTGCGTTTCTGCAGCGTATGTACGTACATGTATGCGTGAAGGCAGTAACGGCCTTTGAAATGTCTGAGTGGTGAGCAGAAAAGCAAGGCCTGTGATTGGGTCAATTTCCGCTGCAGAATCCTTTTCTATTTAGGCTGCAGCGTGGAAATGTACAACACAAATCGTATGATCGATGCTAGGTTCTGCGTGGGTTAAGTCAAAATGCGCCTTTGAGAATGGCTAGGCCTCTGATTGGCATTGAAGAAGGAAAAGACAGAGTCCGTGATTGGATTGATTACCGCTGCAGGAACCTTTTTTCCTTAGGCTGCAGCGTGGAAGCACACAACACACATTTTTAGTGCAAATGCTGGGTTCTGCTCGGCTAAGAGAAAAGTCTATGTCTCACTATGTCGAGACGATGGAATATACGTGTATTTTCCATCCCGTTTGTCGTTAGAGATTCCAATGAAGGAATTCACAGTGGTAAATCTAGCCTACATCTCGATATTCCGAAGAACAGAGAGGCATGAAACAATGAAAAAAAGAAAAAAAAGTTGTTTTTAGCTCGCGTATCACTCTCTACCACCTCAATTGTGTTTATCTTCCCCTGTTATTGGTCTCGGTGCCATCGTCACTCTGGCGTTCATCATTCTCGTCTTGTTCGTCTTTTTCGTTGACCTTTAATCCGTGACGTTAAATGATTGACATTGCTTCATTGACTTCAATCATAGCCTTCCAAGTCTCCAAAGCATCGTACAGAGGCTTGTCATCCTCCTCCATCCTTTCATCGTCACCTTCATCACCCTCTTCTTTACGCTGTAGTCCTTTACGTAACATCTTTGACATTGTAAAATTGTAAAATGTTAATTTGCAGAAATAAATAAAGGCGGAAAAATCGAAACCGTAAATACACTCAAGATAAAGTTTGAAAACGAGAGCAAAAAATCTGCATTTCAACACAAAAAGGTTAGGAGCCTAAGGTGGAGGTCAGCTTTGCCAATTTTATCCCCATTTGTAAGATTATGGGCCAAAGTGAAATCATTCCAAGGATCATGGGCTATGTCTATTTCTCAATGCAGATATTTTGATTAATGGATGTTTTAGAATTCCTTTTGAATTTGTGGATTAATTTTTGTTGTTGTTGGTATTTTCCAAATTTTCGTTATCAGAATTAGGTCCTCTCCAAAAAAAAAAACACTTTTTTTTTTTACAAATATATTACTGGTATGGCACTGTATGTAACAAACATACTGTACACCTGGCTTCCTCAATTGAATTTGTTTTAGCCAGTGGCGTAGCAACAACATTTTAAGTGGGGGAGGGGCAAACATTGGATAAGAAGCAAATTTATGCTCTGAAAATGTCAACTGACCTCGTAAGGGAAGGAATTTGGCATGGGGTAACATTAAACTACAGTCAGGTTTGGGTGAATTTTAGGGGGGCAATGCCTCCATCTGTGATACTACCTAAGTGAATCCCCCCAGTTCCTACACCTACTGTATGATTTTAACGCCACATGGATTATTTCTATATAATGCCCCACTGATCTCTGTCCTGGTGAGGGTTTATGAAGAGAAACGTTTCCTAATTTATGATTTGGAAGGGGCTCAGATGCAAAGATTGTAACAGCCAGCAAATCAGAATGTAACACCAGATTTAGCTATTTTCGAGACAACGAAATTTTTGTCAGGATTTTCTTCCACTTTTTTTGCTTGCCACTCATGTACACGTCACACTACACAACTGGTGCATTTGCCACTATTTGAGGAAACCTGCTGTACACACACCCAAAATACTCCACACATGCTGACTCGACTGCAGAGGTTATGATTAATTAGCTTATATCAATGAAATAAAAAAGATGGATATATTGCATTGACTTCATTGTTACCTTCTTACAAAAGTTACGCCTTTATGGTTATTACATATCTGGCAGGTAGAAGAAAGAAGAAAGATCACAATTAGCTAGTAGTGTCCATTAGTACAATTCCCTGCTGTCAGTCACTCACATAGATCAGACATCTTGTTATATTTGAAGTCCTGTCACTGCTAGCAACACTGTGCTGCAGCTGCTGTACTTAAAGACAGTCACTGCATTACTACTGGCACTAATAGTAATGCAGTGACTGCATGTAAGTACTAAAGAGTGTAAAGAAAGATATACAGTAATCTAGTTTACAATTACAGATTCAGAGATTTTCTCTGCAGGTGACCTGTTACCACTGACAGGGGTGCAGTCCAAATTTTGGTAGCACAAACATGACTGGTGTTGGTGTACAAGGTTTGCGGTGCATAAGGGGATACAGAAACTCCAAAGCTCTTTTATTAATCTCATTTTTAGAGAACATGTTCAGCAACATTTCTTGGACTAGCTGATATTTGAAAGCTACACATCAAGTTTCTGTAACATACAGGAAAAAATAGATTTTTTTTTCACTGGAATATATATGCAAATTTCAAATGTGTGTGGCTTGCCTACGCATACTGAAGAAAAACATGTATAGTAGATCAAAAGCATGAACTTCAACTGCTCTAGACATTCCAAAAGCGCAGTAGCTAAGCATAAACCTTTATCTGATCACTATCTTTGCAATAGTTAACTACTATGAAATCGATAAAATGATTTTTTGTTGTGGTAAAACTTGGGACGCTCCTTAACTATCTTCAACTATATGTACTGTAAATCAACAAACAGGCCAACCGTGAGTGATCGGTAAATAAATAACTATAAATAATAAATACCTGGCAAAGTCACAGCCAATGTTTTTCATGACTTCTTGATTTTCTTTCAAAAACCAATGATCTCAATCTTACAGTAGTGCAGACAATTGTGCAAGCTGACTAAGACCAATTCCCAGTTACCTAGTGAAAGAATGTCTGATTGTGACTCAAGGACAATGCCAAGAGAATGCCCATGGATGATACAGTAAGGAATAATCAAAATAAAGCACAGTGAATACTTCCTGATATCCATGTCCACTAGATTTTCTACCATGTACAGTGGAAAACAGCATTTGTTGTATAATTGCTACATGAATCTCCACAGGAATTTTATCCAACTAGTAAAAAGAACATTGAAAATTGTCTTCTAGGTCACCCGGATGATTTTGGTTGGTTCGTTGAATTCCAAGAAAACATTCTTTGTTTTGGTCATTCAAATCAATGACAGAAGATTTCTTCAGACTACGCATACAACCACACACTCTACAAAAAGTCTGGTTAAAATATCTTAATGAAGTGCTGCTAACATTACCCCGGTTATATTTTAGGCCTCTACATCGTTCCTGGTGAGGTTGCGGTGTCTCACAAAAGATTTTAACCTTCTGAAATCTTGTCTAGTTTGACAGAGAACTTGGTGAAACACTTCTGTTATGACGTCATCATTCTCTGATTGGATGATTGAAACTGTCAATGACACTGCAGATTGCTTCCAAAACGGCGCGACATACACTGATCAAAACGCGTTCGTTCTACCTACGTACGCTCAGTGTAGATATGCCTAGTTTAATTCCATTCATTCCCTTTTCTCTAGTGCCCAATTATGGATACGTTTGTGTCAGAAACCCTTAAGGCTTGCAATTTAGCAACAATGAAAAATGTTTTCAAAGGTTTGTTTCACACTTGAAGTTTATATGTGAAGCCATTGTAAGAACTCAATAAATCATCAACGTCAGGCTAAGTTGCAGCAGTACAATGACAAATGCACAGCTTAGCCGTTATCATACGCAAAGCCGGACCCTATACAGTAAGGCCTAGCTAGTAAAGAATTACAACGTAAACACCTTTTATTGCCTGTGGGCCAAAAAACTAGATCAAACGAGAATGACGTCACCGTAACTACTCACACACTGAACAAATGAAGCCGGACAATCAGCTCTGTCGGGCAAGAAAGCTGTGAAGTCAACGTTTCCCGTACATAATGCACGTGCGGCCCGAGAATTTGTTCGTTCGATATCTAACTACTTCTTTGGGGAAAACACAAGTGAATGCAACCGTTTAATACTTTGAGGAAAACCAATCACATATGGGGAAAACTACGCTTCAGCATGTAACTTCCTGCGAGTAATGGTATCCTAAACTTTACGCGAATTATGCTCCGAGGTGACCTAGGCAGTGTTACTGGTAGTAGTTCCACTACGTTAAACTGTTGTGCATTCTCTGGCATGTAAACAAGCTTCGGCAATCAAATGAGTATGACTCCCAATGCAGTAGGACTACACTTCTGTAGAAGTAGAAACGGTAATGTTGGTTGAACTTACTTGGCAAGGACTATCATAGTTCACGGACGATGTTTTCGTACTATGTTATGTATTAGTTAAACCAGAGAGTTGTTACAAGTAACTGGTTTAACCACTTATCATTTTAAAGTATGATTATGAGCGAAGCAAGTTACAACTTTGAACTTACCACTCATTTGATCTCTAGCTACATGCTAGTTGTACTGAATGCTGTACAGTGCGAATACTTTTGAAGAAGCAGGCCCAGCTTGTTCAATTGATGGCGTCACGACACTTTGTTTGCGAATGATGTTCTCAGTGTGTACTGTTTTTTATAATGAAGGTTGATGAATTGTAGCAGGTCAGAGATGGAAGAGATAACTACCTGAACACACGATAAGCCTGGTGGACTAACTTGAAGACTTGAACTGATGGTTTCATCAAACCACCTCTGTCTTTTTGTAATGACAATGATGTGAAACTGTGAAGCTATTCAATTTGCAACTATCACTTACAAATTTCAGAATTTTTCAACTCAGCAAGTATGTTTCTCATTAGCTCACAAGCATCAAAAATAAGGTAAATAGCTTTATTTGGAAGAGAGAAGGTATTGAAAAAAGGGTTTCCATGTTGGGAATGTTAACTTTGCCCCAAGAATGCTCTCACTGTTGACTGATTTATGTAACATCAAAATCACAGAGTGAATGCTCATACCGTGTTCTGTAATAAGCTCAATGGAAGACTTTGAGCATGTACATTTTTTCTGCAGTTGTCAATTTCTTTTTTATGAAATCTCACTTTAACCCACTGAAGTTTTCCGCAAGCCATCCATGAACTTCTTGTTTAAGATATCACCTGGACTTTAAATCTGTGCAATGTCTTTGGTCTCACATATTGTCAATTTTGGGAGAATTTCCTTGGTTTTGATCAGGCAGCTGCCGCTAGGAAAATCCAGTTGTAACGGTAGCTATAAGTTTCAGAAAAGAAAGTGTCCCTACAGCGTACAGGGTATTTTTGCTGTGTCCCCACAACATGCAGGCCATTCCCACTGGCTGAAATTGTCGATCCAAATGCAGACAAGACTACTGTATAAATAAAGGCATATATGCCTACTAGGCAATTGTGTTCAGTTTTATAATGAAGGACTGGGAATTGTGAAGAGGCTAATATCTATGTAGTACTGTATGTAGAGGCTGTTCCACATTGTAGTAATTCAGGAGTTTGCTCATATGTCATGACTGTCTTGGCTGGAACTGAAGATTTTGAACAACTTGGTGCTGATATGGTGGATGAGAGTTATGTACGTTGTGTACGTAGTTTTGGCCTACCTAGAATTTGAATGAAATGCAGCTCAGAGTAGAATCAGAATTTTTTTATTCGCTTTCATCCAACATTCAGGTAACCATGTGGAACATAGCAGTGATGCTCTACAAGCAGGCACTTAGTCACCATTTAAGATTTATGGTCATCAATGCTATGTAACTCTGATTAATAATGGCCAAGGATTTACTGTAGGCTACTTCCAAAACCACATTGTTCTTCCAAACGTTAAGTTACAAGACTTCCAAAAAGATTCTTGTTTCTTGATAAGGACTTTCAAACAAAGACCTCCACTGATATTTTGCCCACTAGTTTTCTTTTGCTTTTCAAAGTTGCCCATTTTCATCCTATACTAGTTGGCTACTACTAGTTAGGATGTCTAGGGCTCGATCTATAGTCTACCCTTTGCCAGCTGTGTAATCTTTATGATTAGAAATAAAAAGGATATTACTTCAAAAAAAGTTTGCTTACAGAAACACAGCAGCTACTCCTAGGCTAACAAATGTAGGCTTTCCGTTCGTTAGCCTGGCCCCTAACTGTAGCACTATACGAATCCCAGACAAATGGTAAGAATAAGCACCTATAAGCCTAACTATCATCTTTTTCGTGTGTGATGACAGTATTATGCCCATATTTCTTTGTTACTCGACATTTTATTCAACATTCAAAGCTTATGAAAGTTGTTTGAAGTATTAATACGTCAGTAGGCATATATGCATTCAGAATCAGTAACGTAAGTACTGTAGCAGCGCAGACGCACAGGTGACCTCTGTTTACAAGGAACAAGCATTTAACTTAGTTACAGGTAAGCGGTACGATAGTTGCACATTGCATGCCTCTCGGCCTAAAATGTGCTGAAATTTGTCTTTGTCAACGCATTACCATAAAAAACCAGAAAGCCAAAAAGGCTTTGTGATTCCTTGCGACATGGTTATATTATAACAAACATGAATTATCCACATGACAAGTTTGAGAGTTACAGCAGTTACCGTTCTTGAAACAACACATCTGCCTTTAATCCAAAATAACCTTTATTTTGGTGACCTCAAATAACATTTGATGTCCACTAAAAGCAATAGGGATCACCTACCCGGTATGGGGAACCCACACATCAAGTATGACATCAGTCAACATTACCCTTCTGGAGATGTGTTAGCAAGGTTTGACCTCAAACGACCTTCGACCTCCACCAAAAACGATAGAAGTCTTCTACTTAGTATATACAATCCATACATTGAGTATGACATAAGTCACAGTTATCCTTCTGGAGATATTGTTTACAAGGGTTTCACAGTTTGATCTCTAGTGACCTCAAATGACCTTTGACGTCCACCAAAGACAATAGAGATCATCTACTCAATATAACCAACCCACACATTAAGTATGACATCCGTCACAGTTACTCTTCTTGAGATATTGTGTTTACAAGGTTTTCACATTTTGACCTCTGGTGACCTCGAATGACCTTTGACCTGCACCAAAAACAATAGGGATCATCTAATCACTATGAACAACCTACACACCAAGTATGAGATCCGTCATGGTTACGCTTTTTGAGATATCGTGTTTACAAGCACGGCGTCACACACACATACACACACACGCACATTTGTATATGCTCTGTTGTGTGGACTCAGTCTTTTTCCAGTCCTATGTGGACATGTCTATTTTAACTGGTCTGAGGTTTATGTTCTAGGGTTATATTATATACCAGTCATACACCTTACACCCGCATTGAAATATATAGTTTGTTTGTATTATAGGGATAAAATGAAGGATGGAAAAAAACCCTGTTCTGTGGACTCAGTGAGATCACATAATGTGGACTTAACCACCATTATGTGGATTTGCCCACCTCTATGTGGACATCATTGTGTATGCTCTGTTGTGCGGACTCAAATCTTTATCCAGTCCTTTGTGGACATGCCTATTTTAACTGGTCTGAGGTTTATGTGTTCTATTGTTATAATATATACCAGTCATAATCACACTGAAATATTTAGTTTATTTGTATTATAGGGATGAAAAGGGAGGAAGAAACCCTGTTCTGTGGACTCAGTGAGATCACATAATGTGGACTTAACCACCATTATGTGGACTTGCCCACCTCTATGTGGACATCATTGTATATGCTCTGTTGTATGGACTCAGTCTTTTTCTAGTCCTTTGTGGACATGCCTATTTAACTGGTCTGAGGTTTATGTTCTAGGGTTATAATATATAGCAGTCAAAATCACACTGAAATATATATTTTATTTGTATTATAATGATGAAAAGAAGGGAGGAGAAAACCCTGTTCTGGGGACTCAGTGAGATCACATAGTGTGGACTTAACCACCATTATGTGGACTTGCCCACCACAATGTGGACATGTGATATTACTTTATATGGACATAACATTCAGTACCTGGGATTCTTTGATGAAAATATAAAGCAGTAAGTGAAGACGGATTTTAATCCCGAATAACACACTGAATTTTCAATGAGGACTTCTTACCAGGTCCCACCATTAATTACGAAAAGCAATGAATTAATATTCTCAGGATACATTTATTTAATTGGCACGATGGCATGTGAACTGTGGGGAAATGTGTGAAATTCTATACATTACTATATGAAATCTAGCAAGAAGTTTTTTTTTTCCTCTTTGGTTTGTACCACAATGAATACTCATTGGTTCAAGAAGTCAAGTGGCACAAATGTTTGGGTTTTCGTCTTCACTTCATAAAATCTCAGGAGATTTAATCTGTACTTACCTGCTAGTATAGGCCATCTGTACATGTCCACTCTAGTTAACTGCCTGACACTGACAATCCCATATGAGCTGTTGTAACAATGTAATACTGTATTGTAGGCGAACACCATCATGCAAACAAAAGAAATCACCATACACAGTGAGGTATTTTTTTCAAAACTGGTTTTAATCCAGCACTTCAACAGTATGATACAATTGCAATGTTACATTTCTTTTCCGCACATTGGATGAGACTTTTTTGAATAAGGTCATTCAAAACATTGTTACCATAATTTGGTACTTCATTAATGGTCTGCTAGTTTGGCCCTTACTTTCTGGATATTTAAATGTATATACAGTGAATGCATTTCAAAAATCTGAAATATACATTGTCACAGAGAAATTGGATAATGCATCAGCAAGCTGTCCAGTTTTCATTTTCATACATAATTTTATGTGACCTTGCAAAAATATATTGCCAACTTCCTGCTTGTATGTTGTGAGGAGTGAGTATAGTCACAAGTCACACTCTTGTAGGTTAAACAATGATGCAGTTTTGTGAAAGGCTCAGACTGAAAAAGGCACTGAAAGCAAACATGGTAATCAGAGTATCACAATTGAAGGAATTCTCCACCAACGAAAAAACTTAATAATATAATAACGCATAATATATGAGATTCTTTATTTTTCTATCACTTAAACATAGTTGTCTTACCAGAGGAAGCTTCCTTAGATGTCAAATAATGATTTGAACGTTGCGCTTCAGCACGAGCCTGAAAATGTGTAACGTAGAATCCACAAAAACCGTTCTCCATTTTTTGCGCTCTTCCTGTTTCTGGCAAGGACTTGGGCGCAAAAACTCTTTCGTTCAAAGATTATGAAAACCCTATAAATGGGGCCTGCTCTTAGTAAGATATGTTCAGTAAGTTACAATTCCGTAAGTTACTAACCTACTAAGCGCATGAAACGAGCGGAGCTGTTATTGTGATGGACAATGTAATTGCTTCTTATACTTTAAAACCCACCAAACCAAGCGAAGGTAAGCTGTGTAATTAGCTCAAAGGTATTTCTATCCTTCATTCGTCGGTACCAGTTCAATATTATTTACAGACCAATGTCATTTACGTTAACTAATCCTTAAACCAGGGAGTCTAGTGGCAACTCCCTGCTTAAACAATCAGGAAGCTCCGAACAATGCTTTCAAAGGTAGTCTGTGCCACTCCCTGGTGAAACAAGGTTTTATCACGAAATAAGAGATCAGAACAGTACTGAAACCCGCAGATCGAGCTAAAAATCAAGGTCAATGGTCAATCTAGATTTGCCAGTGCTACATCACAACCATTTGATTTCTAGCATCAGGCTCGTACCTCGAATATTTACTAAAATAATTCATTTTGCGAATTCTTTGAAATTTTTCCTGGAAATAAGAACAATGACTTGTCTACAATAATGTTTGCATCTTTTTAAGAGACATAAGAAGCGATGATAGCGAATTTCTGTAAAGAGGGAAAGGTTCTACAAAATATGTTGGAATCTTTGTGCAGTGAACTCGAACATTTTGTATCTCAAATCTCTAAGATGTGAGTTGGTCAGTTGAACCGAGTGGAATAACCTGTTCAATTTTGTAAACATACACTTTTGAAATTATACACTGTATACACACCTATGCTTCCTCAGAAGATGGCTTAATGTGGTCATATAATTACCTGACATATAAAATAATATTATCCTTCACTGTGTGACAAACTCACATTCTTCCTGTGTGAGACATTTCATGTGAAGATGTCTCGCTAGTAATGTAACTTTGAATTCCAGGACATCCCAGTGTGTTATTCCTGGAATACATCAGCTAACATGCATAAAGCCAGACAATAAAAGTACCACACAAAATGTTGTTCAGAAGGCACCACCAACAGAGGACTGGTTGAACAATAACCACAGACTGTGACAGGTTTGCATTTTGAAATGACCAGTGACTTGCTAATTGTGAAGTGCTCTTTACACAGTTCTGATATTTGTGATGCTGTGTACCGATTTCAAACCTAGGAGATTAACTGAACAAGAAAATGAAGATGAACCTCTACTTAAGGAACATTTAAAAGCTATTCAAACGGATTACAGTAAACATTTATAATAAGCCAGTTCAGAGTTACAGTGGTGGTGTACAGGTCAAAGGTCATGAGGGTGTACTGGTGTCTGTTTACGACAGAAGTGCCCAACCAGTCTATCACAATCCACTGGTAGATCGCGGACTGAGCCCAAGTAGATTGCAAGGGGTGTAAGAAAAATACAAGTTTTTTTTATGTGTAACTCTATGTTATGTGAAATTGAGAACCTAGATGAACCAATGGGCGCCAATCAACCAACGTCGATGTTCTGCTGGGATAGTGTCGTATAGGGCATTTCTCTATTCCTTGGTGTTTCCTTGGAAGCAGATAATGGGTCAAAAGGGTTGGGCACCTCTGGTTTACAATGATGGTCTATCTCTATGTGTACATATTGACTAGTTAATATAAAATTTCTACACAGGTAGAGTGCCAAATATTAGGCTGTGGTATTACTAATTCTTTTATAATATTACTTCCATGTTTCAAATCACCTAGAGTCAGAATGAAATTTTTCTTTTCAAAATATGATCTTAAAGTGATCTTTAACTCACTGAAAAGCAAACCTGCATGTTTAAAACTGTGAAAGCCATATGGAGTTAAAATGCTACGTGTCTGCAATTGATATGCAGATACCTTTGTGACCCGAAATGAAGAAGAGGTCAGGGATGCAGAAACTCTGAATTGACTTATATGCATTGAATGTACATAATCCAAAAATTCAAAATGGCAATTAGTCATAATTTGATTCTGACAATAAAATATTTAACGTCAAGACAATGTAATATTAACAATTTTCAATGAATCTTGAATGTTTTTCAATAATACTTAAACTAGCTTTACTACTTTGGGGAACTCACTGAACTACATGCATCAACCATGAAAAACCACATGGAGTTAGAACACAGTGTGCAAGAGATATTTATATACCCTAGTGACCTGAAATGACGAAGAGGTTACAAATGCAGTAACTCCGAACTGACCTATATGCATTGGATGCGCATAATCTCCACAAATCCAAAATGGCAATAATTAGCTCCATTCTGACACTGAAATATTTAATATCATGGCAAAGCAATATTCACAGTTTTCAATGAATCTTGAATGTTTTTCAATTTGCAATAATAATTGAATACTCAACTACAAGAATTTCTACTCTGCAATTTAATAATGTCTTCTAGCATTTAGGCATTGTATAAGCAAGCCTTCCATGCTTCTCTTTCCATAAAACGTTCCTGAAAAGGTGTGCAACCAATGGTAATCATATTAAACTGGATGGACACATCTGCATACTTCTTTTGCAAACTATATCTTTATACCAAAAATACAGGTCACTTTTCATCAATTCAGGTATGGAATTTGTGGCTATTTTGAAGGAATAGGAGTTTTCTGAAGGTGCAACCATTGACACTTTGACTTCAGAGCATAAATTCCCCACAGATTGACTGAACAAGACTTTAGAAATAGGAATGTGCATCTCAATATTAATTATTGTGTGACCTTCATGTTTCAGCTATTTCGTTTAAATTCATACTTTCAAATTTTAATAGACAGCAAAATTGATAAACAAAGCTATTGCCAAAATTGCTGTGGAGACACAAAGAATCTCTGACTTGAGGGTAACTGTGAGATGCCATGAAGGATATCATATGATGGGGACTAACTGACTGTAATCTAAGCATTGTAGAATGTAACAAGTTGCCTTGAACCTACAACCCATGCAATAAGCATTGAAAACAACCTACATGACATTTTCCAGTCCCAAGTGATGACTGCATGAAGCCGTTGGCTCTAAATTTATTGCCTTCAAAGGATGATAATGAAAGCGGTGACTACAGTGATGATAATTAAAGCAGTGTCTACGGTGATGATAATGAAAGCAGTGTCTACTTTCATATGAACAAGCTGCATTTGGCCTAATAAGCAGCAACCAATACAACCAACATTTTCTTCAATAATCAGCTATATTCACACTACTACACTTGAAATAACAGGTTTCAAGTGTAGTATTAATAGTGTAATATTAGCCGTCTTGCAATGCTGTCAAATGCCAAAAGCAAATTTACTCAGTGTTGCTCTCTACAGTAAAAGTCACAAATATTTTAGCATCACTCCTATAATATTGCGTACATTGATGAACATCTTGCATGTAAGAAATGGACCACTGCTTTGTTGGGAATAGTTGAAGTGATACAGTATGTCTATATCTGTACCCAACATACATGGACATGATGTGGATGAAGAGAAAACTACTCAAGGAACATTTAAAGGCTATTCAGATTAGGGTACGCTTCATACATTACAGGCACAAAATTTGCAATCTCAAAATATCCAAATTGTCAATATGAAATTCATTTCAGGCAAAGCTAGTGGCTGAATTCTAGCCAAAAATGAAAGGCAGTTAGTTCAATAACAATTTGAATGAATGCTTAGTGCAAACAAAGTTTTAAAATTGAAACTGAGTGCAAATTCCAATTGAAATACCTCTCAATAGTAAATACAGTTGAAATACCTTTAATAGGAATACAACCCTTACGGTACCTGCAAGCATTTTTACTCTACAGTTTAAATGTATTAAGGGGGGAATTCCAGTCAACAAACATGTCTTCTGACTTATTTAATCCATTTGAAACCATTTTCATCCATATTCTTGACGTTTTGAAATAAACTTCTAATGGGCAGCATGGTATGTTCAAACTTCTCGCCCCACAGAGTTTCTAACACTATCCATGTATATGAAGGGCCCCCCATTATGATGTAAGTGTGATCTATGTGGCTTGTGACGTAGTCAACGACCAACCATGATCAACGTGATTATCCTACTTTTTCATCAAAAGGCAACATTACGCAGTGTCAGCCGGTGCGCACAATACCTTGAAGATAAAGAAAACGTAATCTTTAGTAAATACTAAGTGAACCTTTTCAGACACAGGGGAATAAGCCATGTAATTACAAATTATGTAGGACAATCAGGTTGGTCGTCGTGGATTAGAGCTGGTCGTCGACTACGTCACAAGCTTCAGAGATGACAGTCAATTACATCATAATGGCCGCGCCCTTCGTGTACATGCATGGTGTTAGAACGTCTGTTGAACATACCATGTTGCCCATTAGAAGTTCATTTCAAAACGTCAGAAAATGAATGAAAATTGTTTGAAATGTCTTAAAGAAGTCAGAATACATGTTCCTTGACTGGAATTCCCTTTTAAGTATGCAGAATGATGGTACTTGAAAGAAACCTTTGTTGTTTTGATAGACACTTCCATAAGACTTGGACTATTGTGTATTTATGCTACTTTGTCACACCACATCACATACAATAACCATCCACACCTTGAAAGGATGATCTAGCCACGTATATGGCTTTAATATGTTGAAGAGCAAGTTAATCTGACCATTACAGTGAAATTTCCATTCAATTCCATTGTGTAGTTTTGGAGGTATGAGCAGTTGAAGTTGCCACAGTTGTTACTAACTTTTGACTTGAAGCAAGCAG
Source organism: Stichopus chloronotus (assembly GCA_021234535.1). Lineage (NCBI taxonomy): Eukaryota > Metazoa > Echinodermata > Holothuroidea > Aspidochirotida > Stichopodidae > Stichopus > Stichopus chloronotus. Next base: position 29,884,197 of record CM037833.1, on the reverse strand, counting down.
GAGTGATGTCATCTCCCTACATTGATAAAGCATTTTATGGTTTTCTTTAAACTTTACACCAAATTTAATACTTCAATATCTAGTGCTGTCCTAATGCAAATGTAAGAGGGGTATGAGAATTTTGAGACCTTCACATAACCAGTATGCCGCAGAGCACATTGAATTTCACTTAGGGTACGTTATCCTCAGGCTGGACTTGCTGTCCGGGATGGAAGTTATTACGTAACCTAATTCGTTCATTTAGGGCAGTGTTATTGAAAAAAAAAAAGAATTCCACACATTCTATGAGCGATTAGTGCGGTAAGGTTGAAAGCTAGCAGGAGTGGTGCCGATTTAGGTTGGCTGCTTAGGCAGATTCGTTGTGGCCTCCAGTGGGAGCGGGCTGGAAACTTTCTCACTGCGAGTTGGTCCTCTTTATCGGAAACCAGGTGGAACTGGAGGGGCAGCCAAGTCACCTGTAACTGTATAAGTTTTTTCTATGTACTGCTTGGACTGAGAGGGGTGTTTTAGATTGGATGAAGTTGCAAGGAAGTAACAGGGTCGTTGTAGTGAGCTTATAGTAGAGAATGTGTTTCAAACGTATTTCTACAGCTCGGGCAATGCCTAACTCAGAAATTAGAGGTTGTTAGTGCTTCTGTATCTGCTAACTTGTGTGTAAGAACGTATAAATTTCAGAGGAAGGTGAAGAAGTGTAAAACGATATGAAGTTAAGTGGTATTACATGTGGAGAAACTATTGTGAAGGGGGGGTGGCCTAGTGTAAAGTTGCCCGGATATAATTCGTATTATCGACATGGTTTATATTCAAAATGAGTAACATATAATGTATTGAGCATAGAGTAAATAGTGATTTTCTGTTCGTTCCAGGATTTTTCCGGTGAGAAATCAATGCGCTAGCATCGCCGATTAGGGTGTCAGCGTTAGCTGGCTGGAGTAACCCCAGCGTTAGCTGGACAACTACAGCATCTGGCGCCAGCGTTAGCTGGAGGGTATATCACGTAAACTTCTGAACAATACATTTGTAAAGAAAGAGAAAGACCGAGCGCCGACAAGCAAAGCGTCTCTTGTTTACTTTTTGGTTCTCTCTGAGTGCTTACCGAACGAGAGACCGACCTGAGGAGGCTCAAGCAGGGCGCCGAGGTGCGCTTTGTTACACAGAACTTAAGCTGACCACATTTCAAAGTTGAAAATAAAGTCAATAATAAAGAAGACAAAAGACTATTCAGACATGTGAGGAGATGAGGTCACTCATGCTTGCCTGAAGTTCACAGTCGGTAGAATAGGGGGTAACTTAAACTGGTAATATCTTGATAACCACACATGGGAACTGAGTCGAAGTTTCACAAGAATACTTGGAGAATCTTAAATTTCAACATATCCAAGCTAACTTTGTGGCTAGACCATCCTTTTAAACACTCAACAAAATATCACAATTCTGGAACTTTTTTTTTTATCTGTTTAGCAACAAACGATTTAACTTGCACCCAGGTTCGCCTTTTCAGAGCCCTGTTTTTCAGGCACTTTTCGCATTCTTTCTTTCCTGGTACAGTTCTAAGCAAAAAAATTTTTCCTTAACCCTTTTCGTACTGCGTCTCTCTCTCTTTGTCTGTCCAAAGCCTTCTCCTTGAATTGCCTGAAGAAAAAAGAAATCAGAATGCCGGTTTAAATATGAACATGAAAGAATTGCTGTTATGTAGGACAAAGATAATTCTGAAAGTGCAGTATAGTCAATTTTCATTAAATGCAATCCAAATCTATTTCATTTAGAATATACTTGTCACATTTTGTATTTAAATCAACCCTGGACCTGGCCTGTAGAACCTGAAGCCTACAGGAATACCCTCTTCCTATTTTCCTAACTCAAGATATCTCATCTTAAGAGCTGCTGCCACGTCCAGGAGCTTCATGCTCAATTAGTGCACAATAGTCTGAGCCTATGACACGCTGACTCATTCTGACAGAGCAAATAAACCTTTCGTTCCAGCACCTCAATTCTTCTGTCTAAACTGCTTCTTCCCCAGAATGTAGAGACACTGAAGAGATTTTTTCAAGTAAAGAAATGCTTGTTTCTAATCACTTTATACAACATTCACAAAAGCAGCAGGTGGTGTGACAGAGTTAGTGTACTAAAATGCTGCCAAACACAGACTCAGTAAGTGACTAAGAATCCCAACCTTTTAGTGAGCTGTTTAAATATCTGAAATTTCTATCTAGTGTAGATGGTTACATTTACTACACTACTTTTTATATAAATTTCGAAAACGCTTTACAAAATCGTTTAATTACCCTGCAGAGGATACATGCAACATACTCCCCAAAACTCATTGGTTTGGGAATTCGCTAGCGACGTACTCACCTCATATAACCTATGCATTACCGTATTGAACATGGTCTAGACCAAAAGGCTGGCAATTTTGTGTGCGTGTGTGTATCTGGCCACCGCCCTTCCGTAATTGCCAGCCTTTTGGTCAGACCATGGTCAATACGGTAATGCATAGGTTATATCAGGTGAGGGAGTACGCGCTGTGAATTTGACTTTGCTGTTTATCACAAGGGCTCATTAAAATAGTACCCGCTATCATAGGTCTAGGACAGTTTAGTCCATTTTCCCCTTCTTGAAGATATGTCTTTCCTATTTAAAACCAAATTTCAAAACCAAAGGTTAGCCTACAACGCTATTTGCACCTCTCAAAAGCAGTTTGGCCCCTGTGGACTAGGGGATGGAGAATATGCCCAGGTATTTCCAGCCTGTTGTAAGGGACGACTAAAGGGAAAGACTACCGTGTCTGAGCTATCTTTGAAACCAAACTTGAACTTAAAGCATAATTGAAATATATTTAAATGTCGACATATTTAACCAGTTGAGATTATATAACACATTCATGTTGGTGTGTCATTAACTCTCAACTAACTAACTGACTAACTGACCATCTGGCCAACTGACTAACTTAAAAGGGGCTCGCTTAGTCGGGTTTTATCAACATTACTCAAGCAATTCCACTTTTCACCACCAGCATGCTGAGGTTAATAGCTGAGGTACAAGCATTAACTTTGAAATCAATAAAATATTTAGATGGGTTACGTAATTAACCTCAGACAAATGCCCATTAACCTTCCTTATCCAACAACCACCAATAACTTTGCAACTCAGGGTAGGAAACAGAAAATTATAACCTTCTGCAATAAGAGTTCCTCCTGCATATTAATTTCTCAAAAGATTGAAAGTGTACCTAAAGTCTATAATTTTGTAAAATGTATATTTTATGGGTTGCAAATTAAATCTTATTGATTCAACCCCCATTTTCATAGCTTGCTCCGTTGCTGAGATATTAATTGTTGAAATTTAATTACATTAATCCAAATAGTCCATTGTGCAATAATTTGTGTCATTCTTGTTGTGCAACTCACATTGAATGCTTTGTTGTTTTTTAATTTAGACTGTCCATATGACATTGAATGCTTCCTGTTTTCTTGAATGACATGCTACACAGGGAGGGCTTCCACAGCCAATCACATGAAAGCCGTATGAACGCAATCACATTTTGGCGCAAGATGCAGTAATTTGCACAAAAACAAAGAAATATGAAGCTTGTTATTTGAGTATTAAAATAATGACATCACAAATTATTGCACAGTCTACCACTTTAAATTGAGTGAATAAACTTCAACATTTTATTTCTCGGCTTAGGAATGGTCCTGTGAAGATGAAAGTTTTACCGCTGGAATTCAGTTTCCACGCTCTGTAAAATATATTTTTGAGTTTTCAGACTTTAGGTATACTTTAAAGCACTTTGCAAATACTGCATGTGCTTTGTATAGTACCAGTAATTACCTTTCTTCCCTCTGCCTGGTGGTGATGTCTCTGTGTCTGTCTCTGACAACTTGTCTGACTTTTGGGTTACACTTGTTGCATAGTAAGAACAAGGAAGCAACATCAATTTTTTTCCAAAGCTTTTTCACTATTTTACTGAAACTGGTGCCTACATTTATTCTACATGGAGTGCCACATATTTTATTTCCTTAAACCTAATGGTCTCTACAGAAATCTGTAGATAATCCTTCTTTAAGCAAAGGTCACACTACAGCAATTTTGGATCGGAGTATTACAGTTCAATTTTGAAGTTTGCGTTAAGATCTTCTTCATCTTTGGTCAAAGTGGACCAGAAATCTGCCACTCAGATCTGTGTAAATATATGAACCGTATCACACAACTATGAAAAGGAAATATAGGCCTACACTTATTTTGCGAGCTCACATCAACAGATAGCTTTGATTGGATATGTACAGTCTGATAAAAGTGCAAAGTTTTTTCTTACTTTATCTTTGTTTCATACCATTTACAGAGGCTTAAATGTGCAGAGGCCATCCAGTGAAGTTGGTAGTTCATCTACCTAAAGAAAACTGCACCTTTTATCATCATTGGCACAGACCATTGTTAAAGTCACTCATGCATGTCAAGCAGCCTACTATGCTACTTTCACCTCTTAAAAGGAGTTTGCTCAGCTTGAATTTTACCTCCAGCAGGAAACCACGCAAAAAAATAAATAAGTAAAGATAATACAAAACAGCCTCAAAACAGCCTAGCATATTTACATTTAATGCCATTTTCACATGCTGTGCCTACCAGTTTGGAATTTTATTTGCAAAAAAAGGTTCACAGCATGTCTTCATTTTTGCAAAATTGAACACTTCTGCTCGGGTTTCATCAACATTACTCAAGCAATTCCACTTTTCAACACAATTTATGCACCACTAGTGTAGAATATGGGGGGTTTTAGGGGTTCACAGTCGTGGATATGACTGCCCCAGCGATGGATGTTTCACGAGAGACACGTCAGAACCAAGATAGATTTTTACTTAGCAATTAAAGTTCCATTTATTGATGATTTGACTCGCACATAAATTAAGCAAAAATCAAGATGATGAAAGAGAGAGAAAACGACGGAGAGATAAGATGACGGAGGCCTACATGGTGTACAGAGACTGAGAGAGACAGGCGATGATTACGGCTGGATGTCCAGAGAGCCAGTGTCTGCGGCGTGGCGAGGTCGATTGATCAACCCACGTCGAACTACTAAGGATCCTGGGATAGACTGCTGACACTGACCAATCACAGGTCAAATGGTTGACCTACGTAATTGAATGAGGCTTTGCCATCTGTGATCTACCCAATCACGAAAGGATTGCGCAACCTTTCTGAGAACAGGGTCGAAGTTTGTTATTTTTAATGTATTTTGTTGCTAATCTGACTGTCTGAGGGAAATAAAGAAAAAGTTAAATAAATCTGGGTAAACACCGGAAGACTGAACTTTGTACGACCTTTTGCGTACGGTGGGGTAGAATGACCATCTCTATAGAACATCCCTTTTCCCCTTTAAAATTTTGTTACGCAGTAACCCAAATTTTACTGAAATATGAGGTTCATGTCAACATTCATTAAAATATAGCGACCATAACAATAGGAAAATGTGAATGCAGTATGAAATTATGCATGTGCAATATGATACATGACAGTAACACCACGTAAGTAAGAGTGGAAAGTCAGAAACATCACAGTCAATGATAATGTGAATCAAAGTTTTCAAGGAATAAGGAAAAAATAACTGTTACGTTGTAAGTGCACACACTCACAAAGATAATAAAGTATGCCACTGAAGACAGTGGTCACACACGAACAGATGGACCCAGGAAAATACGCAATGACCCGTAACATCGCTTTCCTATCTGACATGTGAACACACAGCTCATCAGAAGCACAGTACATTGACAATTTCATGTATTGTTACACGAAAGTTTTCACATTATGTTGACGTTACTTGTCGTTCAACATTCACCTGTTAAAAGGAAGAAAGTTAAATCTTTTGTGAACCAATTACACTAAAACAATTCTCTTCACTCTTGTGATCTCTCTCAAAGGAAGAATAAAAGGTGACCATCTCACGCATTTGCATATGATGACAAATAACCTGTGAACAAATTTTGTTGTACATATTGACCTTGACCGTTGCCATGGCACTAAGGGCATACAATCCAGAGTGGAAAGTAAACAATAAAAAATATTCCCTGTAGGTGCGTAGAAGAATACCATGAAAGGGTGGCAAACAGGTGCAGAAGTGAAACTTCGTTAAGATTATTAGTAGCGTGTAAATGGTAAACATGAAACATAGAGCATTTGCATTACTTCTGTCCAAAGAGATGCCTTTGCATTTTCTCTGGAGAACCTGTTAAAGGAACATTTTTCTCAAAAATAAAATTCACATTATCTGTATTTGCATAACGTGACACATTCCACCAAAAGGAAAAGTGAGCAGTTGGGTCACTTGATTTCAAAAGCAGTTGCAAATCACCTGCCTTATATCTTGCTTTCTCGACAACAAAACCATCATTTGGAGAGAGATCAGATAAGCATTAATGTCTCACAATTGTCGTGTTGTCCTCACGACATGGCAAAGCTAGACATTTGTTGTCTTCAAAACACAGAAGATGGCTGGAAAGATTGACTGGACTTGTACAGTCAAAGCATAAAATATCTGAAGCTGTGATTGGTGTTAACTTGTCACCATGTTCATCACAGAATAATTGAGGAGACTTTTCCTGTAGGAAAACATTAACATTATTACTGAAATTCTTCTCAAGAATTTCTTTCAACTTGGAAACATCTTGAATGTTTTCCTTTACTGCTGAAGCTTTAACATAGCATGGCTTCAGTCTGTTAAAATTAAAAACATCATTTAAGATTTCACCTTTCAATGTTGCTAACAGGAAGTGACTCCTATCGAGCACTTGGTGCACAACCAGTGGACCAACCCACTCTGCCGCAATTTTCCTAGAATTGGCAGTGAGACTTGAACTAGAGGGGTGGTAGACATATACGAATTGTCCCACTTTGTAGATTGGATTACTTGACAGACACTGTGCAGTCTTAGCTTGTTGTGAAGACTGGTGTCGCCTTTGAAGATCTAACATTACCTTTGACAAATGTGGAAACCTACTTTTCATTAGATCTGCATAATCTTCATAAGAATGAGAAAGACCTGCCATAGGATTAAAGGTGACTTTCGTAAGATCTGATGGCTTCCTTCCAAAAATTAACTCGAATGGACTGTAATTGCCCAAATATGGTGAAGCAAATGAATTATAAGCATATGCCGTAGTAGGAACATATCTTGCCCAATCTGTGCCGAATTGGTTCAAGTTCACTTTCAAAAAATTTAACAATGTCTGAATGTGCCTCTCTACTTGCAGAGACCCATGGTTACAAACACTTATAAATTTCTGATCAATGTTGAGAGCTCTACACAACAAATTCAATAACTTTCCAATAAGGGAAGCAGCAGCATCTGTGATAAGTCTAGTTGGAGGACCAAAGATCGTAATAACTTTCTGCAACAATGCTTCACAAATGGTTTCAGCATCCAATGTTTTAAGTGGTACACACACCAAATATCTTGTAATTTCATCACAAGCAACCATAATATGTTTGTAGCCAGCCGTGGATGTTGGCATACTCTTAAAGTCTCAACTGATGCTGTCAAATGGCTTATAGGAATCTGGTATACGAGCGTGAAACACAGGTGATTTATCTGGCTTACCCTTGAATTCTTGACATCTGAGACATGCCTGTACATAATTACCCACACATTGGAACATATTATGCACGTAAAAATGTTGACGCAACGTCAAATATGTACGCAAAACACCTTGATGACAACTCAAAGATTATCATGGTATTTCGAAATGACCTGATCAATCATATTGTTTGGAATGACCAATTGTAATGTTGTTCTAGACTTGTTCTTAGGATGAAGATACACTCGAAAAAGAAGACCATTGCAAAGAATGTAATTCTCCGCTTTCTGAGAAACTGCACGTGCACCTTTAGAATCTGAAGGCAAAATATCATGAGCCAAATAATCATAAATTGGTTTGAAATGTGGGCAAGACTCTTGCTGATGTTGCAATTCATGTGCATCGAATGATAAATCATAATCCCTGATGATCTTACGTTGAATATTCTTCATTACCTTTTGCAATTCTCTCTGTTTAGGTATGTGACCTGTAACCAACTTGTCTATGCTTGGAATAAGTGGCTTAGGAGGAGTATACAAGGCAGGAGGGGGGGGGGGGTTTCATGAATAACTTCCTGTGGGGTAGAGGTTTTATCTACCAGGCGTGGTTCAGGTTGCATCTTGTCAGGCATTTCATGCTGTGAAGAAGGCTGGAAATTAGGCAATGAAGGCAAATCACGTTCAGGCATTGGCAGTGGCAAATACATGAAGGCATTTTTGGGGAAGAAATAGGTTGCTTAATGACAGAAGATGGCTCTGAAAGAGACGTAGTCTTTGAAGATGCTGACTGTGTCATTGGGACATTTGAAGAAGCAACCTTCGTTTTAGGAACAGTAACATTAGTTTGAGTTTTCTGTTCAGGTGCCTTTGGCGTTTCCTTACTTGCAGTCTGCCTGAGAACAGATCTGGAATATGTACACCTAGAGCTTTAGCTTTAGATCTCGTAATGATAGGGTGACATTGCTCTTCAGTTACAGGGGACACATTATCATTAGAGCTGTCACTGAATGCAAGTGGCATTACACGATCTATCTCTGAATCATCTGGAGGAGGAGCACGTGACAAATAATCTGCTAACACAATTTCAGAGTCTTTCTTATAGCCCACTTTCATCGTATATTCTGACAATCGAAATAAGAGTCTACTAACTCTCTGTGTTGGTGGCTCTTGCTTAGATTTGAAAATATCTGCAATAGCTGAATGATCAACGTAAGCATCAAATTCCACTCCTTTAAGAATATACTTAAATGCAGTAACATTGACAAGAAGAGCATACAATTCCAATTCTGTTACACTGTAACGTTGGCATGCATCAGGCAAAATCTTTGAGTAGTATCCCAAAATTCTCTCTTTACCGTCAATGACCTGAGTTAGATACGAACCTGTCGCAGTTCGTGACGTATCACTGTACAACGATAAACGACTTGTTTTCCTGGGCATATACAAAATTGGTGACTCACACATGAGGGTACGTATTGTATCGAATGCATTTTGATGAACATCTGTCCATTGAAATTCTTTGCGTTTCTTACTCAATGCATGCAATGGTTTCAGAGTTGTCTGAATGGATGGATACAATTGTGAAACATAATTCACTGCACCAACAAATCTACGTACTGCTTTAAGATTTCTGGGACGTGGTGTGTTTCTGATTGCATTACATCTAGATTGTAATGGTTTAAAGCAAGCATAACCTTCATTGTCTATACCAATCAGGTGTCCCATATACGTAACAAACTTACGAAACAAATGACACTTTTGAGGAGAGATTCTAAGACCGTGGTCAATCAAGGCATGAAAAATGGATTGTAAATGACGTTTATGTGACGTAATATCCTGCGAAAATACGATCAGATCGTCGTGATGTGCGATGACGAAAGAATCTGAATTAGAAATGGTCGTTAAGACATCATTAATCTTTGTCTGAAAAATAGCAGGTGACAAATTCAAACCTTGACGTAATCTCCGATAAAAGCAATGCTTAGAACCTGCAAATGGAGCAATACCTGTATATTTCTGTGACCTTTCACTCAAACGAAGACAGAAGAATGCACTCTTTAAGTCTAGTGTACTCAAGACAGTGGCTTGCGAATGACCTATTTTCTTCAAGGTGTCATTAACCAATGGAAATGGATAATTGAGACGTGTTATCCTGCTATTCAAGTAGCGAAAGTCTGTTACAACTCTTTTCTCGTTGGAGTCTTTTTTGGGGATCAGAAATATTGGACATTTATATGATTGGTGTCCAATTGCCAAGATACCCATTTTGACAAGTTTGTTCATCTCCTTTGATGCCAATTGTTTGTCTCTTTCAGACTGTAAGGCCTAATGAAAAATGGCTCTTCATTGTCCAATTTGAAGTCAACCTCTGAATCGGTACATGGCGAAATTTCACCGTATAAAGAAAATGCTTCTCTGTTTTGCTCCAACATTTTGTACATTTCAGACCTCTCTGCGTCGTTCAAGACACTACCATGAAAGTTAACATATTTGTGAAAGACTTCTAGATGAGGATACTTATTACAATTCTCCATTACAATAGAATGACTTGTCTGATCGTTAGAATATGATGATCACATAGCATTACAATGCATAACATTATTGTACTCTGGCGTAGAAATAGGCGTAGGAAATACTTCAGGAGGACACTCTTGCAAAACATTGACTATATCTTGTGTGGTGATATACGCTACTGGACGATTTTCTTTGATAACGAACGGTGTTTTACCGTTATTGGTCAGAAGAATACGAGTGCAATTTTTGTGCAGTTTCAAGAGCATTATCGATGGGCAAAGGTGTTTAACAAATCTGCATGGATATGCTGAGACATAAAAGTTTTTGAGTGCATTCGGCAAATGAGTTCTAACGACAACATAACGACTTCGACCTGGATAGATGACTGTACGTTCAAGTGGTTTCAGGAAACATTTACGTCTGTGTAGACGGAACGTATTGTCTGTGAAGTCAAGGCTACCCTTCAGATTTTTCAAAGAGTTGGATCCCAAAATAAGATCAAGGCCTGTCAAATTATGTGCGACAATTGCCGAAAATTGAAAGGGGTGACCTTGAAGCATAACTTCGAATGTGATTTTACTGTCACCATAAATGTGGTCTCCATTGCCCAGGCGGAATGCCACCTGTTCAATGTTCTGCTGAGGAAGACCAGACAGATATTTGGATTTGGCCACAGTGTCACGAGAGATGAGGGTTTTGTTGGAACCGCTATCTAAGATGATGAGAATAGAGGTATCCTGCAGATAGCCCTTAATGAAGTTCTTATCGTCCATTTTTAGTGTGATGGTATCATCACTGTGGCCTAGGTATGTATCGAGTTTATGAGAAGTAGAAGTCTGACTGCACTGGTTTTGTGATTGATTGTGATTACAAAAATTGTCATTCTGACATTCTGAATTTTGCATTGCCCTCATTAGATAGTAATTACAGAATCTGCTGATGTGGCCTGGATTGTGACATGTTAAACAGATAATATCGGGATTGAAGGTGCGCTGTTGCACCTCGTAATTATAGGCCATTCGTTCTCGAATGTATGTTCGGCTCAGCCTAGGTCTAGGTGGCCTGTGCACTCTCTGTACTGGTCTTCCTCCTTCAAATTCGTTTGTCACAGCCATTGTACTAAGTATTACACTACAACACGCTATGAAAAACAAATAGGGGTATACTGACATTTCGTTCCCTTGAACACACGTATAAAACGTAGGCCTAGCCTATTTGCGATATGACCGTTAGGTTACAGTACAGGTGGCTACATATACGAAGCAAAAATGTACCAGTTACGCAAAATTATTTTACGCAATTTACACTGTTGCATGAGAAAAAAAGAAACACACAGATGTAACGGGGGTGGGACTGGTAGGAAGAGCTCTTACTCACCCTTAAGCTTAACTGGTTGGTCTCTCGCTGTCGTCGGTGGTGGTTTTTCCGGCGTCTGGATGCGCGAATGGTGTTTGAGAAGCCTCGGTAGCGTTGGCTAACCTGAGTTTAGTGGCGCGTTGTTCGTCTAGCCTAGGTACGGGTAGCGATGTTACAACCGGAGTGCTAGTACTACGTCAGTAAAGTCACACCGATGGGTAGGCGCTGGCTTCAAACGGTACCCTAGGCGGTGACTTCAAACGGTACGCTAGGCGGTGACCACTGGATTCCGGCGTCTATGAACTCACAGGCCCAAGTCCAGCACCAGACCACTTTCGGACCATCCAAAACCAGGTCATCCAAGGTGACCACATCGAAAGTAGACGATCCAGACGGTTATGTTGTTGATTTTTCACAGACCATGTAGAATATGGGGGGTTTTAGGGGTTCACAGTCGTGGATATGACTGCCCCAGCGACGGATGTTTCACGGAACGAGAGAGACGTCAGAACCAAGATAGATTTTTAGTTAGCAATTAAAGTTACATTTATTGATGATTTGACTGGCACATAAATTAAGCAAAAATCAAGATGAAAGAGAGAGAGAAAACGACGGAGAGATAAGGTGACGGAAGCCTACATGGTGTACAGAGACAGACGATGATTACGGCTGGATGTGAGCCAGTGTCAGCGGCGTGGCGAGGTCGATTGATCAACCCACGCCGAACTGCTAAGGATCCTGGGATAGACTGCTGACACTGGCCAATCACAGGTCAAATGGTTGACCTACGTAATTGAATGAGGCGGTTGCCATCTGTGATCTACCCAATCACGAAAGGATTGCGCAACCTTTCTGAGAACAGGGTCTAGGTTTACTATTTTTAATGTATTTTATTGTCTAATCTAACTGCCTGAGAGAAATAAAGAAAAAGTTAAATAAATCTGGGTAAACACCGGAAGACTGAACTTTGTACGACCTTTTGCGTACGTTGGGGTACAATGACCATCTCTATACAACACTAACATGCTAAGGTACCATCATTAACTTTGAAATCCATAAAATATTCAGATGTGTTGCCTAATTAACCTCAGACAAATGCTCCCATTTACCTTCCTTATCCAACAACCACCAATCATTTTGCAACTCACAGTAGGAAACAGAAAGTTATAACCTTCTGCAATAAGAGTTCCTCCTGCATATTAATTTCTCAAAAGATTGAAAGTGTACCTAAAGTCTATAATTTTGTAAAATATATATTTTATGGGTTGCAAAGTGAATCTTATTGATTCAACTCCCATTGTCATAGCTTGCTCCGTTGCTGAGATATTAATTGTTGAAATTTATTCACATAAATCCAAATAGTCCATTGTGCAATAATTTGTGTCACTCTTGTTGTGCAACTCACATTGAATGCTTTGTTTGTTGTTTTTTAATTTAGACTGTTCATATGACCTTGAATGCTTCCTGTTTTCTTGAATGACATGCTATACAGGGAGAGCTTCCACAGCCAATCACATGAAAGCCGTTAGAACGCAATCACATTTTGGCGCAAGATGCAGTCATTTTCAGAACAAACAAAGAAATATGAAACTTGCTATTTGAGTATTAAAATAATGACATCACAAGTTATTGCACAGTCTACCATTTTAAATTGAGTGAATAAACTTGAACATTTTATTTCTCGGCTTAGGAATGGTACTGTGAAGATGAAAGTTTTACCGTTGGAATTCAGTTTCCACACTCTGTAAAGTACATTTTTGAGTTTTCAGACTTTAGGTATACTTTAAAGCACTTTGCAAATACTGCATGTGCTTTGTATAGTACCAGTAATTACCTTTCTTCCCTCTACCTGGTGGTGATGTCTCTGTGTCTGTCTCTGACAACTTGTCTGACTTTCGGGTTACACTTGTTGCATAGTAAGAACAAGGAAGCAACATGAGTTATTTCCAAAGCTTTTTCACAATTTTGCTGATACTGGTAACTAAATTTGTGCTTCATGGCATTCCAAGAACTTTATTATATAACTATATAACGTTTATTTCCTTAATACTAATGGCCTCTATACAAATCTGTAGATAATCCTTCTTTAAGCACAGATCCTGCAATAGTACTTTCGGATCGGATTACGGACAGATTTGTTTGAGTTTTCGATAAGGTCTTCTAAATCTTTGGTCAGAGGGGACAAGGAAATCATTATCTGCCACTCAGAAATGCACAGTTTGATATAAACTGTCTGTCTGTCTGTCAATGTGATATCATGAAAAACATAGTCCAACATGTCCTCTGTTACAAATCATATCATACCCAGTGCCACTGCCAAATTTTTGGTTCCCTCTGATCATCGATAAGACTTTAAAAACACTAAAAAAATTGGACCATAATCTGATTCAAAATTGCTCTAGTGTGACCCCATGCCTAACACATGAGACAACTCACAAGCAAATAAAACCACACTATGTAACTCCTAATCAATAGGCAAAGTACTAAAAATCTTCATATCTTTTATATTTTTCTTCACCCTTATTACAGTATGGCAAATGTCAGCATTGTCACAGTATGTTGGTATGGGACACATTAATTCTTCCAGTTTGCATGGAAATAGCTTTGGTTATTTTCACCTGGTATAGGTCTCTTTGTTATAGACTGGATGGACCAAGATGAATTGTCAGACAAGAATAATCCATTTTTACATTTTAGCCCAAGTCAGGAGGAATTGGTACAATTAAAAAAAAAACAGTACCATATACTTCAGAAAAGGAGCAAAAATGAAGTCTCGTCCTGAGACACCATTTCAGTGATGTGCATCAGGCTGTCTGCACGATAACTAAAATTTCACATTGTAATGACAAATGGAATGAGCAGCACAGCTCTACTGGTATACAGACAAACCTGTCAATTTAAAGGGCTTATTGAGTTGGTTCACAATATTCGGGATATTCTTAAAGGGAAATAAGGTGTTTTACAGAAAAAAACCATATTTTTAAAACCAATGTTTGTAGGCAAAGAATGATAGATTATTCTTTCAAACTTTTTTTAAACTTTCAAAGGAAGAGGGACATTCCCTTGAACCCTTCTCCCATGCAGGTAAAACTAACTCCTTAATTGATGTGTTTCATGCAGATATGGTATGGTTTCTCTGGCTACTGAAATACATGGTAGATGGTAGCCTGCGTAGCGCCTATATGGCGGCCGTCCCCTTTAGGCTACCGCCCCTGACGTTGGACGTAAAAAGGTTGGTCCGCTCCCTGTTCTAGGGGTGGCACTCCTTGTATTTTGATCCAATCAATTTATGCTTTGCTGAATACAGTTGAAAAAGCCTGACTTAATACCATGTGCTAACAACTCTAGAACTTTTGTCAAAAACTGGTAGGTTTCCAAGAAGCCACTTTACATTTTACATCTAAGTTGATGGCAGTAAAATCAATATTGGAACAATTCAGAGCCTGCCTTTAACCCCATAAATCATGCTGCATTCTTTTGACAGCAGTCTTCTATTTTGCTTGAACAGAAGGCTTTTAGTTTTATTTACATCCACCCTCCAAAACCAATTTCCACCTTTTGTAATCATGCGATCACATTCTACAATGTGAGCTAAGGAACTGAATAAAGGACACTCTTTTGGTGTAGATATAGCAGTCTAAATATTTATATTGTGAAGCCCCCTCACGGCGATATATGTAGCCTACAGCATGATAAGAGTTAATTCTCGTTGCACTTTTTAAATGCTAGTAATGAAAACTTACCTTTAACTTTTATATTCCTAAGTGACATACTAGCTGAAGGATGCACTTGTCCAGATTCCACCGCCATCAACAACTTTGAGATCTGCGTTAGTTCCACTGTTGAGTCATTGAGCCTATAGTGCTCCAAATGTACATCAACAGAGTGGCCCAGGTGTCTGGACAGCCACTCAAGCTATGTGGTATTGAGATCCAGCAGTTAGGTGGCGGTTGCTGTATATTTTCTTGGATTAATGCTTGTGATCCTATCTGGCTGAAGCAGTTTCGCCTGGTTGGCAACCAGTCTCAGGGCATCTGACCCTCTCACGGATTTCACAGAGTTGAAAGCGGGGAAGATGTACGGATTAGCGGCCAGGATACCAGCATCTGTTCTTTTTAACAAAAGAAGATCGATGGCATCCTGGACATCTGGTATTATTATAACACGTACACACCTGCCTCTCTTGCCTCTGACTTGAACAAGATCTAACCTGTACAATTTAAGTAAAATATCACATAGACTTAATAAATGTTAACCAAGGGACACACAGTGGGGTAAAAATCAGTCTTCATAACCTCTTAGCCGAATGTGAAAAGGTGTCAAATTTCCTGCCTCAATTTTCAAAAAATCAATCATGAAGTGTTCATAGTTAAAGGTAACCATTTCCCCACCTTCTGCTTGTTTGCATGCTTCGGCTAAATCAAGCTGCTAACTGCTCTCTTGACCAGAAAACAGACCCTGTCACAAATGCTTGCATAGCTAGTGTATCTCCGCAGAGAAGTCTGTTGCATTTGTTTAAAAAATTATTGACTAGTGATGAAATCTTATCTTGGTTTGTGGTTTGTCGAAGTGCAGAAATCGGAAGTCCTTTGAAGAGATTTGACTCACCGGGGCTAACACGGCATGAATAGAACGGGTGCTGTTTACTACATAATGTTGAATGAACTTTTTAATGGACATGTACTTATTTCAACTTCTTACTGGTATAAGATAATCAGAAAAGAAGTTGGACATAATTAACGAGTACAGTACTGATTTCGCTTAACTCCCGATAACATTCGATGATCTAAAGTTCAGCTAAATCAATGCATATTTCAACGAGAGTTACCATCTATCTATTTCTATCCAATCTCCAGTTAAGGACCTTCAACGTAGTTTATCGAACAAATTGTGAACAATATACATCGACAGAACCAAGTTCGATAACGAGCGCTATTGGGCGTTGAAAGCCTAAGGACTAGACGTGACACAGCCGTTTGTTGTCATAATCCATTATAGCGATTCAAAGTAAGGGCTTTCTGTCCCAGGACAATCTTTGATGTTCAAAATTTGAATAATCGAATTTGTCAGCTGCGACAGTAGCTCTTCCTGTAAGGATGAGATCTAACGCCCTAACAGACCTATTACCCTACACTTAACTAATGTATTTATACTGAAACCATTGGGATAGTAAGTATAAATCTGAGGTGTAAGTTTCATTGTGTATTTCATCTTGATAACATAGTAAGAGTCTTAAAATGAAGCGATTGACAATTTAAATGCTTTTTTACATATATTATCGTACTTTTACGTAAAAAGTGCAAGTATTCAACGTTTTTTATGTAAAACTAAAATTTAGAAGTAACAAAGTAAACACTTCTTCGTTATGCAAAATAGGTTGCGTCCATTTTCCTACACAGGGTGCTTAGCGTGCTAAGTTCGTTTTGGAACGTCCCGTATCATGTGTAAATTGTTTTTTTTTTTAGCCTGGTCGGCACCTGTTGCTAAACGTTCAGAGGGTCGAAATAAACGTTCGTGTACCGTTTAAAGTTCTCAAGATATATCACTTTGGCGTACAGCTCACTGACGTTTACTTCCTGGTCAACATAAGATGCTTGTTTCGATACATAGAGATCGTACGTGTGGTTTTCTAAATGGTTACGTCAGGAATAACTGGTAAATAAATCCATCAGGCATGTATCCTGAATGCGCCATCCACGTTCAATCTTTTCCAAAAAGCGAAATACATTACTTTTTTGGAAATAAATTCCCGTATTTTTTATTCATGATCAATAGTTTTCAAGTTATGTGAAAAAGAAAACATTGTTAGCAAAGGATTCTGTGTATAAGCGCTGTTCTACGTACAGTGGATATCATACACATGGATTTCTAACTTTATGGTTACGTCTGAAATAAATGGTAAATAAATACATCCAAATATGTAACCCACATGCGCCATCCACGTTCAATCTTCACCAAAAAGCGAAACTATTTACTACTTTTGTAAACAAATACCCGTATTTTGTAGTCATGATCAATATCTTTCAAGTTGTAAAAGAGAAAACATAGTCAGCAAATGTTTTCAGACGATTATATGTGTAATTAAAAAACAAGCTAAGGCCTGTCTATGCACACCATCTGCAACAACCCATAGAAATACACTATGAACATGATCATGTAGCCTACTTCCTATGATCAAAACCCTTCACGGTGCTTTCATAGAGTTTGATTGCCCCCCGGGCTACTTAAGTTAGACATGATTATAGGGATTTGGTTATCTTTGGACAGACGACCGGTAAAAGTAGTAGCCTTAGCATTGTCCACAATGAAAATAAAAGAAGGCCATGGGATTACCTCAACAATTTCTACCCCAAAATTCGACATAAGACTAACGTATAAAAATACGTAACGTATAAAATAATGAAAAAGGACAATCAATTAGGTGATTATATTTATGGAGTCATCACCCGTTAATTTAAACAAGAAATGGGTTCTGATCTAGTAAACGCGTGTACGTTAGCACAATTATAAGCTCGATTATAAATTTAAGACCATCGACTCACCGCCATAGAATTGGTAACTGCTGTACCAGGCCCGTATCCGGGGGGGGGGTTCACGGGGTTCGGACGAACCCCCTCACAAGATCTGGAGTTCCACTCAGCCTATGATAGTAGGCCCACGTTAGTAACATATATAATGAGTTTTAATTTCTTGGTCATAATTGTTGGGTAAAATGTTCCACTTGTGGTAAAATCGAACCCGGACGTCTGGTAACCCTGTTTTGATTGGAAACTTAAAACTAGAGCACCATTGGTGCAGAGGCTGATACCTCAACATCCTGAAGGTACCATTTATGTTTCATTATGTCAAATCATAGGTACCACTGAGTATCATTTTACACAATCATCAACATTGTACAAGAGAATCTGTAGGACTGCACAATTTTCAGAATTTCATAAACTGGTACTCCAACAGTGCAGAAGTTTGATTGTTGTCAAAATTAAAGTTGCAAAACTTTGAATGGGTACTACCAAATAACAATGCTGATAATCAGTATCACTATTCACACCCAATAATTATGAAAACTGTCAATTTTTACTAATTTTTCTTATTGGCTTGTACTGGTTGTGGGTAAATGAATTGGTACTACACCTCTGTGTGGACACACATCTTTCCTCAATTGTTCTGTTTCCATTGTTTGAGTTTCTTGTATATTGTCATGCTATGTTGCTACAGACCGATGTCATGTGCACATGTTTTATTGATTTTTGAACTTTACTACTGACGAAAGGAACCTCGCTTTCTTCCTCCGCACTGCACGCTCCTAGCCACATACCACTGCTCTGTTCATCATATCTAAGTTTCAACCAGTTTGTTCTGCATTCGTTTCCTGCTTTTCAACGTTGCCTTACTTTTAAGTCTGCTAAATTCTGTCCAGTCTTTCCTCCATGTTTTTCTTTCTCTGCTGTTTTACCGACCGACCAACAGTTCTCTTCCTTGACATGTTTATTTGGAAAGCTTCTAAAACAACTCTCTCTTAAGTTTCCTTTCCGTTACGCTCGTCGTTAGAGCACCGCCCTGCTAAGCCAACTCCCCGTGCAACACTAAGCCACCGGAGGAGACCAGAGGGAGCCAGCCCACCAGAGGTACCGTGTAGGTGTTTAGCTTAAGCTCATTCCAGTACCGGTACGTTCATTTATTTATTTCTTGTAATTTATGTTGCAGAAGTAATTACATTTTTGACATTAACGAATCTGCCTCTCATTTCCTACTTTATATCACCTGTCTTGGTTTGTGTTATGGTCATAATATCTTGACTTCATAACAACTTTCCTACTATAGAACTGGCTGCAACCGTGTTACAGATGATATAACACCTACTCTGTGTGGACGCATGGTAATGCACTGTCCCTAAGCAATTTAATTGGGAGTGAAGATGTTAAAGATGATATGACAACTACTATGTGTGGACACACTGTAATGCACTATTCCTAAATAGTTACATTGACAGTGAAGGTGTTAATGATGGTGTGACACCTGCAATGTGTGGACACCTTGTATTGCACTGTCCCTACAGTTTAACTGTGAAGGTGTTAAAAATGAAATGACACCTACTCTGTGGGGACACACTGTCATGCACTGTCCTTAAACAGTTTAATTGGCTGTGAATATGTTATAGGTGATATGACACCTACCCTGTGTGGACACCGTGTACTGAACTGTCCCAGTTTCATTAATCGTAAAGAGATGATATGATACCTACTCTGAGTTCACACATTGTAATACATTGTCACTTGAATGTAAAACCAAAAAGATGATAATACCTACTCTGTGTGGACACACTGGCACTGTCACTACAGTTGAATTGGCTTCAAAGATGTTGAAAATGATATGACACCTACTCTCTGTGTACACATGGTAATGCACTGTCATATACTGTTTAATTGAATGTGAAAGCTTTAATATATGACACATACTCTGTATGGACACATTGACTGACTGCCCAAAACATGCAGGCCATGGACATCATGGCCGTCATTTTTTCCATGACGGCCATGGTGCCCTGTAAAATTGACTAAAATTCACTGCCATGTTGGATGAAATATATTATTGAACTGTAAAATAAAAGAGAATTTATTTTCCCGCATGAAAGAAATGACTTCATCCGGACAAAAACTCTTCCGTGTGCTAGATCACATTTATCGAAAATTGCGACATTGTGTAAGGCCAGTCACTGTGTTGGAACTACAGACAGCGTGATCATGCGAATCCATGAATGATCAGCAAATGACCGTCCTACAAATTACACAGAGTTTGAGACTAGATGGGGAAAGTGGCGTAACTGACTCAAACTGACCAGAAAATAAAAATACACTCTTCCCCTTTCTGACTGTGCCATTCATTTTCCACTACTACTTTTACACACAATACAGAGTCCTTCACAATCTTAGTGGTCAGAAACTTTGTGTTGTCCAATCTGCATCACATGGCATATATTGAACAAGTTACATTTCACTGTTATCAATTGATTTTTATTTTTTGCCTTAGCACACAAAAACAAAATGGCCTTGGTGCGATACTTGATGGCGTTGGTGCCCTTCAACATTCATGAATGACCAAGGTCAAATGGCCGTGCCCTCCTTCATTCTTAACCAGCCGAGTACCACTACAGTTTAGTTGACTGTGAAAGCTTTATGATACTACACCTCTGTGTGGACACACTGTTATGCACTGTGTTATAATGTCAGTTGTTTCTTGCATCTTTCCTCAATTGTTCTGTTTCCATTGTTTGAGTTTCTTGTATATTGTCATGCTAAGGTGCTACAGACCGATGCCATGTGCTCATGCTTTATTGATTTTTGAACTTTTACTAAAAGGGCTGACGAGAGGAACCTCGCTTTCTTCCTCCGCACTGCATGCTCCTAGCCACATACCACTGCTCTGTTCATCATATCTAAGTTTCTACCAGTTTTTTTTTCTGCATTCCTTTCCTATTTTTCAACGTTGCCTTACTTTTAAGTCTTCTAAATTCTGTCCAGTCTTTCCTCCATGTTTTTCTTTCTCTGCTGTTTTACCGACCGACCAACAGTTCTCTTCCTTGACATGTTTATTTGAAAAGCTTCTAAAACAATTCTTTCTTAAGTTTCCTTTCCGTTACGCTCGTCGTTAGAGCACCGCCCTGCTAAGCCGACTCCCCCTGCAACACTAAGCCACCGGAGGAGACCAGAGGGAGCCATCCCACCAGAGGTACCGTGTGCGTGTTTTAGCTGAAGCTCATTCCAGTACCGGTACGTTCATTTATTTATTTCTTGTCATTTTTGTTGTAGAAGTAATTACATTTTTGACATTAACGAATCTGCCTCTCATTTCCTACTTTATATCACCTGTCTTGGTTTGTGTTATGGTCATAATATCTTGACTTCATAACAACTTTCCTACTATAGAACTGGCTGCAACCGTGTTACAGATGATATAACACGTACTCTGTGTGGAAGCATGGTAATGCACTGTCCCTAAGCAGTTTAACTGGGAGTGAAGATGTTAAAGATGATATGACAACTACTTTGTGTGGACACACTGTAATGCACTATTCCTAAATAGTTACGTTGACAGTGAAGGTGTTAATGATGATGTGACACCTGCAATGTGTGGACACCTTGTATTGCACTGTCCCTACAGTTTAACTGTGAAGGTGTTAAAAATGAAATGACATCTACTCTGTGGCGACACACTGTCATGCACTGTCCATAAACAGTTTAATTGGCTGTGAAGATGTTCAAGGTGATATGACACCTACTCTGTGTGGACACCTTGTATGGAACTGTCCCAACAGTTTATGTAACCATGAAGGTTTTTTAAAACATGACATTTATACCTACTTCACGTGCACACTTTTTAATGCACTGTCACTACAGTTTCATTGGCTGTGAAGGCATAAAAGATGATATGACACCTATTATGTGTAATCACAATGTAATGCACTTCCCACTACAATTTCATTAACTTTTTAATTGGCTTCAAAGATGTTCAAAATGATATGACATTTACCTTCTGTGGACTCATTGTAATCATGCACTGTCATTACTGTTTAATTGAATGTAAAATCTTTAACATATGACACACATACTCTGTACGGAGACGTTGTAATGCACATTGCCACTACTAGTTTAATTGGCTTTGGAGGGTTCAGAATGATATGACACCTACTCTGTGTAAGTACACACCTTGTAAATGCACTGGCACCGCAGTTTTTATTGGTTGGGAAGGCTTTAAAGATAATATGAAAGCTACCTCTGTGTGGACACATGGTAATGCACTGTCCCTACAGATTAAATGAGTGTAAAAGCTTCGAAGATGATATGATACCTACTTTGTGTGGACACACGGTCATTGATTGTCCATACTGTTTAGTTTAAGTTTTGCACTTGCTTAGATATTTGAGTAGAAACTGACCCCATTTTTTACTCTTATCAGGTAGGGCCTAATTTAACATCAACATTGTGTCATTTCTTTTTCTAGGTGACACTGTATGACACATTCGAGTCTGTGCATCATACAAAATCCCATCTATCTAGCTAACCTACAGTTTTAAATTGCCTGTGAAGACTTTAAAGATGATATGACACCTACTCTGTGTGTACACCTTGTAATACACTGTCACCAGAGCTGGAATTAACTGACTGCCTAAAACATGCAGACCATGGACATCATGGCAGTCATGTTTTCAATGACGGTCACGATGCCCTGCAAACTTGACTAAAGTTCACTGCCATGTTGAATGAAATATGTTCTTGAATTGTAAAATAAAAGAGAATTAGTTTTCCCTTAAGAACACGTATTACAGATATTTTGGTTAACAAAAGATTGGTTAACAGTTTGTTTAAACTAGCGTAAACTAGCTTCCTGGCTTTCAATGAAAGAAGGGCATAAATACTTGGTAATAGTTTTCAAACGTCATGAAAAGTACTTGATAGGATCATACCTGGCAAGGGCGGAACCAAGGAGGGGGACTTGGGGCAGTCGCCCCCCATGACCAATTTGCCGCCCCCAAATACAGGAAAAGTGCGTACCCTTCCCCCTTGTTTTCCCAGTAATTGAGAAATTGTAGACATGAAATGTATATTTCGTGGCTACGTCCATGCAACTGAAAAGACTCGGGAAGGGCTATTTCCGGCTACCTGGGGGTTTGTAAAACTCAAAATTTTCTTGTACGCGCCATGCCAACCGATGGTGGCGCTCTGTGTAGATAGTCTTCACGAGTTCGCACCCCCCCCCCTTGACCTATTCCTGGCTACGCTGTTGTCTCTTCTATTTCAGTAAATTGTCTACGACAGAAGGTATTTTGTAAGTCCGCTTAAATGCTCCAGATTGCGGCGAATCTGCAGATTTCAAAATTGTCGCAGAAAAATGCCCCCAGACCCCTAGTAACTGCATGCTTACAACACGCGCCAACCGCATCCATACTTGGAAAAAGGTCCACATCTTGGAAAACAGACCCACCCCTCCACATGGGCTGGCTACGGGCCTGTAATTTATGATGGTCCCTTGCACATGATACGGCTCATTCTGTTAAAAATAGACAGCATACATTATTGTATTAGTCAGATATGCTGGTTCCTCCCTTTTCAAACTGCCCCCACCCCATGAGCTAGAGGCTGGATCCGCCCTTGATACCTGGAGGGGAACTGCACTATTTTGATCGTTCATATAGATAAAAGTTGCTTACTTTCGATGCATGAGACCTGCACCGCTTTGCTGGTTTGTGAATTATGTACTCTTCATCAGATTCACTGTTCAAATCACTCTGCAACGAATGCTGCAAGAAGACAAACAGGAAAGGTTTTCAAGCTGGTCACAAAAATATTGCAAGGGTGGTTATCTGTCACAAATTCTACAACACATATAATATACTGAAGTACATTACATATATTTTGCTAAACATTGTTTAAACTAGGGTTTGTGAACTATTTGAGGACCACCTCATGTCCTGGCTTTCAATAAAAGAAGGGCTGGCTTCTGGTCAGTAGGTATATAGGCTAGGTTTTATATATATAGGTTTTATATATATAGGGAGAACTATTTTGTAAGGGTGAAGACAAAATGCACAATGCCCTATCAGTTGTTTGGGACAAATTGTGAATAAAACACTGAATGGTACTATACAGCTAATACTCATATGAAATGATCAGGAAAAGTACTTTGCATTATTATGAGGGATGAAACCAATGTCGGATAGTTGATGTTTGTGCATCCTCGAAAAATACATATGGTATCAACCCCAGGAAAATTCTAAACACTGTTAAAAGCCATTTCGTAGAATGCAACAAGTGGGGTTCACAGAAATTTTATTGAGGAAGCCCATGGAAGAGCTTAACACTACTGAAATGGTTGAAATGATCCAGTGGTACTAGCTGATGAAACCTCAAAGAGATGTGGGATTTTTACAAAATGATGGTAACAGAATACACCAAGTAACTTTAATTGTACTAAAGGGAAATATTATAAAGATGTACAGGACACAATTTCAATCACAATTTGAAAAATTAAATGGAAAATAGCGTGTCTATCACAGGCCTGGACCAGAGCGTGCGATAGGGGATACCGGCCGGCTACACTTACCTACATTAAACTGAACAACCCCAGTTCAACTACTACCATATTGGTGAGAAAATAATTTACACTTAACGACCAGCGTTTTCCAGTTCCTGCAAGGCAAGGAAAATAAAACTTTTAACACATTTTTCATGCAAGTGATCCCAAGCACTAAACGACATTTTTTCTTTCTTTTGGGTTTAATCTGAGTTATTATTTATGACTATAAGATTGACTTGGTTTCATCAGCAAACATCACTAGAGACTAGAGAAGATGAGCGTAAATTTTTGCAATACTATTGAAATACAGAACAAATTAAAACGGTTTTAGGGACCAAAGAACACAATATGTTGCTGTTTGAAGAACAGATTTTCTACCATTGGAAGAATTAATCAGTTTTGTATTTATAAAATTAACACCAGTGATGTTATATATCTTGAAATCTATATATTAAAAGTTTTTAAAGTATTGATTGTGTTGAATGTCTTCAGTAGGTCAAGAAAGACCCCTAGAGATGTCTCATTCTTTGAAGAGGCCTCACTAAATTTATCAAAATAATCTTCACCAAAGCAAGCTCCGTGGAATGACTTGGTTTGATTCCATACTGGCAATAGCCCTGCTAACTAAAATAGCCCAAAATTATGATTTATTTCAGCAAGCCGTTTAAAATTACATAATGTTCACAGTAGTGTGTACAATGGGGGAGGCAGCTGGGAGGGCCATGGCCTAAGGCTGTTTCGAAAACCGGAATCAAAACCGGTTAAAACCGGTTTTGATTCGCGATTTGGAATTTTCGAGAAACCCAAAAACCGGTAGCTAGGAAAAAACGATTAGTAACCGATCGTGATTTGGGTTCCATTTCAAATTTTACTTGATAAGGCATTCCACACTTTTTTAATGGAAAGTTTCTACTTATTGCTGGTGTATTGAAGGATTTGTCGAAACAATTGTGCAAATTCTTATTCAAAATACTTTCCAGTCGCCGCGGCAAGTGCGTTATGCATATGGTCAGAAGAGATTTTGGACAAAACAAGTTTTGATTTCAAAACCGGTTTTCATGGCCACCAAAACCGGTTTTTAAAAACAAAAATTTTTAACTAACCGTCACAGCCTAACCATGGCCCCCCTCCCCATCTCTGCAAATAGTCGGGGGAAATCACCGTCGGGGGACATCAGAAGCAGTTTGACTGAATCTGGCCGAGCAAAAAGCGAGCTCTCCCTCCCCTAATTAGCCTTCATCTGTGTTTTAATATGCTTCAAAATGTTTCAAATGTCACACCATTTTGCATCTCAGCTCTCTCCCAAAAGCAAAAATTTTCCAAAGCGGAGGGGGACACCCACTCCCCATAAACCCGTCCCCTAGGACAGCAAACAACAAAACCTGTTTAAAAGTTATCTAGCCTTCCAATGGTTAACCATAAAACAAATATGCAGTTCCTGAAAAAATGGTAAATTTTCTAGATTACAACGATGACTACCAATTTCATACTGGAAATTAGATATGCGAGAAGTCAACAGGGGAAAGAAGGTTGAGAGAAGGTAGAGTATATTTGTTTGTATTTTATGATATATTTAACAATGATACTAGTTGTCCCCAATTTAAATGTAGTAAATAGGTCTGGAAAGTGTTATTTCGAGCAAACTGGGAGGTGTTTTATGACAAAATTGTCTTGGTGGTGCAGAATGCTGAGAGTCTGTTTATGGTCCTTGACAAGTTCCTGGCTACTCACCTTCATTAGGAGACACCATTTTGTGTCTGGCAGTAAGACTTTTCTTCATGTGAGTCGAGGGAATTCACGGTCTCACACACCTACCTCACAATTCATGTGAAGCCCGCCGAATGCGCAAGTTTAAATATTATAGTTTCTTCATATTCATACCTAGATGTGAAACATTTGATGTGACAATGTACATTATCATGTGCGCTGCTGCAACTATATCATCAATGGGTGTGGTATGGCAGATATCACTCTTGCACAGTAGTTTCAACTCGACGAAACGGCTTCCATGTATGAAGCGATGTCTAGATTTACCTAGAGAACTGTTACAGGCGCTAAAAAGGAACACTGTCCAGCAAAATACTTGAAACCGAAAACGACTACATTCTTCTTGTGACTCATCTCAATCGAGGTCTATGTCACTGTCAGGAACAGACTTAAAATGATATGAGAATAAATGCTCTTGTAAAGTCTGTACATGAAGGTGAAAACAAGTCACACCAGTGATAGACTTCAGTACATTAATTAGAAATCTATGGTTGAATGTCTTTTAAAGGGAAATAGGGCATCTAGAATACACCAACATGACATACAAAAGAAAATAGCAGTAATCATTGTTAAGCCATTCAGTGTCATCAATAAACATCCACTAAAGCTTCATCTCCTCCAAACATTATGCATGTGATGAGTAACGGAAGATGCATCATTTGAATTTTGAAAAGTTTGGGTGAACCAATTAGTGTTGAGTAAAAAATAACAGAATTTTTGAGTGATCTATCATTCTACTTCCACAAACATTGGTTTAAAAAATATGGATGTTTTCTCTAAAACAAATGCTGTGTTTCCCTTTAAAAGCAATAGCGGAATTATCCATGGTGCTTTTCATTGAATGTTTTCTTCAATGACCTGCCATGAAATGACTTCACCCTTAGGAGACAGGCAAAGTTTCTTCCTACATTTTGCTTCATGCTTTTATGTTTATTTCTCTCTATTCCTCTGAGGTGGTGACCATTCCTTTAAATATAATATGCTGTTTACGAGGACATGTCTGCAATGTGGGTTAAGATGGGATTTACACTACAAGTAAAATTATGTACGATACAAAGTATGTGTTTAATTCTCACATCTTAGTCAGAAGCTTCATAAGTTTGTTCTGAATACTGCAGACTGCTGGAGGCCTGTAAACAAGATACGAAACAATTTGAACAAAACTGGTGTACTAGCCTAGCTATTAAATTCCTCAAACAAACTTCAAAACAATTAGCAATGGCAAATTGTGTGAAGCAGTATGGTCATCTTTATTCCCTTCCTACATTCAACTATATACATCTGCCTTACCGTCTGAAATTAGTTTGTATCAAATATATTGCTCAGCATGTTTTGGGACTTGAAACTTTTTATGCTGCTCATATCCTGTAATACATTAAAGCTCACAGGATTAACTTTTTTTGGCTTTTCACACTGTTAAAATTTTCCACTTTTAAAGTTAAAACTTTAAGTTTCATATTGTTATTCAATCATTACATTCCATAGATCTGCACTATTTTCAACATATTTTTGAAAAGTTCCATTACTCAACTAACATAGCACTTCACAATGAATTTAAGTTAAAAACAAACATTGTGTGGACCTGTGACTACAAACTCTTTCTAGTTACTGTGGAGTACAAAACAGTATGTACTGGCTGTGTGGAAAATTTGAACACTCACTTCAGGCTTTCATTTAAAAATCAAGCATTATTTTTTTCAAAAACAAGCAATATCTGTCAGGTTTGTCCACAATTTGTAGAAAGAAGGGTACATATGAATGATGTTCACAAAGAATTACGGGCAGTAATGACCCTTCAATTTGTTGTTTCCAAGCACATCAGCAACGAGGAATAAGGCGGAGGTTTACACTACTAGGAAACTTACCTACAATACCAAGTATCTTTTTAACATATTTTCACTCACGTCCAGATCCGAAGGAGCTGTACTGTTGTGCTCTGAGAACTGTACATCCTTAGAGACCTGTACACAAGAAAATTTAAAGGAGAAGGCAAGTCAGGACTTTTGACAATGTTAAATGAGAGATTAACATCATTACCAAATTTCAGTTAAATACGTTGCCGACTTTCCAAGATATTGCAATTTGAATATTCTTAGAAAATTATCAGGAAGCTGCCATTTTGAAATTGCGATGACATCACCAGACCACATGTGATTGAAAAGCTTTTGTTTTTCTTTGTATTTCATTGTCAATAAATTTTAACAATCATGCATAGATTCAAGTCATAGTATTAATGATTTGATTATTGCATGAAACACCTCAGTAATTCAACACAAAATGTGTACAAGTGTGTTTCGGATTGATAGAAATAATAGGTAAAGAATATAAAGAAATACATTAAAATTTTTGCTATCAGTGGTTACGTGACATCATTATTCGACTTACTCAAGTTGCTTTACATTCAACTTAGGCAAAAATGGCAGCACCCTTCTCTGAATTTCAAAAGTGTGTAACTTGGATAGGAAACAATATTTCTGAATGAAACTTTGGGAAGATGTTTGTCAAACACTTCTGCTTCATTTTGATGAACATATTCCCAGGGTTTCCTTCTCCTTTAAACAGAAATTGCACTATAATCACGATGAGTGTAAAGCATAAATATATAATAGTTAATCAAAAACAAAATTCAAAATAGTTCCCAATGGCCAATTAATTAAAGCTGTACGTTCAATGTCTTCTCCTCTCATTCATTCACTAAATATCCAATTCTGCCGTGCTGTCTGAAATAGCTTTGTACCATATTGCTCTTTTGGTTTTGTACAGTAGCAGTAACTTGAAACTTTTTATGCTGCTCATGTACTGCAATATACAGTGTACTACACTTATGGGTTGGACACATTATCCTATTTCACATTTGTAATTACTTGAGTTTTTCACTGAGAAAACAAGCAACATCTAAGTCAAGTTGTCCAGAATTGTTATAAAGTAGGGCTACATATGTATGATGATGACAAAAGAATTACTGACAATAATGAACCTTAAATTTGTTTTTTCCAAGCACATCTGTCATGTGTTGATGTATGGCTGGGGCTTACACTACTAGTAAAATGATGTACAATACCCAGTATCTTTTTAATATATTTTCACTCACTTCCACATCAGAAGGAGCAGTACTGTTCAGTCCTGAAAACTGTACATCGTTTGAGACCTGTACACCGAAATTTAACAAGAAAACAAAAATGCAAAAGATAAACAAAAAAGAAAAAGAATGCAAAAGATAGTCATTAAGTTAAAACAAAAAACTCAAACAATTCAACATGGTCAATTGAATAAAGCTTCAAGGTTGGTGTTTTCTCCGCTCAGTCTTTCCTTCAAATTTAATATACAATTCTGCCTTGCTGTCTGAAACAACTTTGTACCGTACTGCTCTTTTTATTTCGTGCAGTAAATGTAACTTAAAACTTTTCATGCCGCTTATGTAGTGCAACATACAGTTATTACATTCAAGGGTTGGACACACTATCCTATTTGCATTGTAAAGTTGATATCATCATCCAAAACTTAATTCTTCATTATTCATTCTTTCATTCTACATTCCAAACAAAGGTGATCTTTCCATAGATGAGCACTACATTTAACGTATTATTGCTCTATATAAATTTATGCATCACTTGGATATTACTTGAAAACAAACATTGTGTGAACGTGCTACTACAAACATTTTCTAGTGACTGTAGAGTAAAATACAGAGCCTATTAGCTGTGTCAACAATTTGACCACTCACTTTAGTTTTTCACTTAGGAAACAAGCAATGTCTAAGTCACATTTCTCTGGAGTTTTAACAAAGAAGGCCTACATATCAGTAGGAGGTCTCCTCCGCGATTTGACCGTTTATTGCGCAATTCTCACAATATTGCGAGCAACACCGGAAGTCACATATCGCTGCCGTCAAAACCATCACTGTGTGAAATATGAACTGAGAGGATCCCTTAAAATGTCGTCATTTCTATGAATATTCAGTAAAAAAATCAGAAAAAATGGTCGCAACCGTTAACCAAAACCGTATTAAAGGTATTCGTTGTCAAACTATGCAGGTGCCAAATCTCAGGGATCATATAATCAGAAATTTCAGAGAGGGGTTGAACAAAATGGTAAGTAACATGTAGAAATCGAGAGGCATTTTTCTCATCTCCGACGTTTGCGTATTAAACTGTATATGTGGCAGTTGATTACATTTTAGTGTTTAGAACACATTAAACGTTAATTCATGTGAAATATTTTAATTTTCACCCGTAGATTGTGAAGTAAATGGCACATATTTAGCATCACTGATTTTGCAACCGCCTTACGTGTAGGACTCTTCGCTCCATATGTAAAGTGCTATTATAGGTTGCGCGAATTTTTAAACACCATATATACAGTACGTACGAATTAAAAGCTATTGTAGCTAACGTAACGTTAATAGCACTGTAGGCCTAGTAGTAATAGTAGATAAATAACTTAGTGACTAGACTCACGTTGGTAATTACGATTTGCTGTAACATTTGAAGCCTATCTGGCTTGACAATAGCCTACATGACTTTTCGCTGCCCAAAATTATCAAACGGCTGCTCAAATAAAAATCTGTAGCATAAGATTTTGTATGAACGGTAGCCTATGCCTATGAACATTAGGACATTCACTGATTTGGAACAATTTCGACAACGAAAAGCAATGCAAATGGAAACTAATAGGCTAAACCTACACAAATTTCGTATTCCTTTATGAGGCCTTTTTAGAAGAGTACTATGTAGGTCAACTAAGCCAAGTAGCAAGTGATACAAGGCATGTGCCTAACATGTCTTGGGTTTACTCTTGCAATGAGTCTTAATTTTTATTTTCTTTTTCCTTCCTTAGGTTAAGCTGTGGATTGGCCAGCCTGGGCCCTGTTGCAATTGCAGTTATTACAAGGAGTGTCTTTCAACTATCTTTCATTGTATTCCAAAGAACTTCAGTTGACTGCCTATAAAGTGTAAAGGTACCGGTACCGGTAGTTGATTAGGTCGTCGTTAGAATATGCTTTTCTGTCTGGGACCCACAGCAGACAGTTCTTACTGAAAGCTTGGAAGGTTTGCAACAACGTAATGCAAGGTTTGCAGCAAATGACTACTCCAGGGAAGTTGTGCCAATGACTGCTCTTTTAGAAGATCTTGGTCTCTTAACAAATACTTGTCTGACTGGTATAGTAGTATCCGTGTTTTGCATTACTGCCAATTGCTATAACTTCAGTTTGTCCCCACTACTGTTTGTGACTGGAACAACCTCCTTAGGTGTTTGTTGAGGCTTCCCTAAGTAATCATAAGCCGATGGAATTCATTGCTATGTCATTGAGAGTTTGACCACACGGCACGCTTGTGAATTAATGTCTTCAGAAGTTCAGATGTGTCACCATCTCTCAAAAGAAGAAAGAAGAAGTGACAGGGTGAATTGATACCTGATCATACAATATGGAAAAAGATTTATTTGTAAAATGCATTCATCTGCCATTTCATGCAAGTGGTGGAGAACAAAATGTGATTCTTATCACAATATGCTTCATGAATAATGGTGTTATTGTTTTTCATCCATGCATATGTATCAGTCCTTTTTATACAGTATGCAAGTTTTTAAGTATACCTCCCTGGTTGTATCAGTTAATTAGTTTCTTCAGCTTTATGCCATCTATGGTTAATACATTGCATGTGTAGTGGATGTTGATGTGTATAGTGATTTCACCACCTATTTTAAGCTCTTCAAAGTACTTCACATTTTTGTAAGAGTTGTATGCTTTTTTATGATGTTTAAGTTGGAGGTACATTGTATTGTAGATGTCTAGATCACTTTTACCAATGACATGTGTTCCCAATTTTTCTCTTTCATGTCATTTTGTGTGTCCTTGTGCATGTGTTATTACAAACAGCACTTGCCTTGCATTTCTTTTGTTTAGTGTGCCAACAGCTTTCAGAATGAAAATACGTTGACAACTTGAACGATGTTATATACATTTGTTAATGTTATGTATGGATTTTTGTATGTCATACTAACTTGTCTTCCATATTAAGTTTTCTTTCATTGATGTAAAAGTTGTCAATTGTGTTGTCAGTCTGTACCAAAGAAGGATTTAATAAAACCTCGAAATCAAGAAATATTGATTTGACTTGTCTTGTAATTTGTGATTGATGTTCACTTTACTCTTTTAACTTTGCAACCTTGATTGCACAGAGAGAATGTAGGGTAAAAAGCTGTGGCCGACTCCCACGCATGATATGTGTTTCAGTTTGTAGGAGTGTGACTCATTGTTTAGATGAGACTACTTAGTAAAACAACAATATCACCAATCCTAGATGTGTTCTGTAATAATACAGTAACTATTGTAGTTTCTTGTGAAGGGGTATATATTATGAGGGGGGGTAAAATTATCATAAATAGATCTAAAGGTCCACCTCTCCCCCATGAATATAATTTGTACTATGGGCTTCAGTTGTTAGGATAAGCTAAACTTAGGTCCCATACCCCAGGCATGCATCATCTTCATTCATAAAGATCAACATGTTGTAGTAATATCTTTATATTAATATGATTCTGTTATTTTAAATTTACTCGGTATATCCTTATTCTTAACAATATAAAGCGAAATTCGTATTTTAATGTGTTTGCCATTATTGAAGACCGAAATTGCAAGTGTATTAGTTGTGTGCTCCCAATTCGGATTATGGGTAGTTGGATTTGTGTTTCATTAAACACTTACTGTGTTATCCATTGACTAAGTCTTTTCAAAGTTGTTTAGTGCAAATGAAGAATATATGAAATATTTTACGTGCAATGAAAATTTATCAAAATTATTCTGTCATAAAAGTACTTGCCTTGTAATAACCATTTTTTAAGTTAACCCCCTACATTATATTTTGATTTGGTCCGCGAGTATTATATTGTGTACACTGTTTCAATGACAATGACTTTGTTTTAGCGCTTTACGGAATAGGGGTAAGTTTCATCTAAGAATAACCGTATTAGTCATTGATTTTGTCTCTTGACGGTTGCATTATGTGAAAAACAAATTTCTGTAACATTTCCCTGCATGTTTTCTTTTTTCACTCATGTTTTGCACAATTTGGGCCAATTTTCAAACCATGTCCGTAAGTCTCATATTTAAGCCTCAAAGTTGTTCGCGAAATTAGGCTATGTAGTTTGCACTGTCCAAATATGGCTTTTTCGTCCTCGTAAACTGCAACGTTCGAAGTATATATACCATATTTAGATATACTTAAAACTGGGCATATTTCGATGAAATCTGTGTATTATTTTGTCGATTCGTACACATGTTCAGCAGTGGCAAATTCAAAAAGTGTGACGTCATTCCCGCTTGAAATTTTTCTAGGTCAAGGGGTCAGATTTTCTACTGATATGGATGACGTTCATAAAAGAATTACTGGCAATAATGACCCTTAAATTTGTTGTTTCCAAGCACATCTGTCATACGGAGTAGGGCTAGGGCTTACACTACTGGTAAAATTATGTACAATACCAAGTATCTAATATATTTTCACTCACTTCCACATTAGAAGGTGTACTGATGTGCTCTGAGGACTGTGCATCCTTAGAGACCTGTACACAAGAAAATTTACACAGAAATTGCACTATAACCACGACAAATGTAAAGCACAAATATATAGAATAGTTAATAAAAAACAAAACTTACAAGAGTTCACAATGGCCAATTAATTAAAGCTATACGTTCAATGTCTTCTCCTCTCATTCATTTACTAAATACACAATTCTGTCTTGCTATCTGAAGTAGCTTTGTACCATATTGCTCTTTTGGTTTTGTACAGTAGCAGTAACTTGAAACTTTTCATGCTGCTCATGCACTACAATATACAGTGTACTATACTTATGGGTTGGACACATTATCCTATTTGCATTTTACAGTTAATACCACCTTAGTTTTTCGCTTAGAAAACAACCCTTATCAAACACGAATGTATTCAGTTTGCCTTGAGTTTGCATTACAGATTGCGTTTATTTTGCATTCACAATTACGAATTTGAAGGCAAAGCATTGCATTCACTTTGCATTCATTTTGCTCTCAATAGCGCCGAAATATTTAAATGAGCTATGCCTTCGAATGCAAACATGAATGCAATTATGCAAATGAGCATTAAACCCTCAAAATGAAATATTGCATTCGCTTTGAATTCTAAAATTGCATTCAGAGCGAATGCAATCTTTGTCTTCAGAGCAAAGGAAAAGATTGCATTCATAGAGAATGCAAAGATGGCATTCATAGTGAATGCACCTTAGTTTGCATTCACTCCGAATGCAGTCTTTGCATTCAACTATGAATGAATATTCCCTTCATTCTGCATGCAAAGATTGTGCTCACCAGGGTTGATATTCACTAGTTTTTGTATAATTTGAGGCAAATAATGGCATATTACTGCATTAATGCACACAGAACTACTTGTAATACTAATCTTATAAACATTGTGGTTTAACATGTATAGCAGACCTGGTTTCCTCAACAAGTTTATACATTTTAATCTTACAACATTGTGAGTATCAGTCCAGACGAAATAAAAAAAGGTATAATCTGATGGGAAACTGATTGAATGTCAAAGGTGAAATATTATGTTTATTGCTTCCAAGGAATAAGGAGTGGCAATAAGAATGCAAAACTGCACTGAAGTGCAGTATTGTGTTTCATAAAGAAGTAACATCTCAATCCATATGTAATGTAATGGCAAGAAGTGAAGGTATCCAGTATACGATACTTAAGCCACAGTATTTTGAACCAAAAAGCATCAAGAAAGAACAAACAAGAATACTCACAACTATGGCTTCAATCACTGTTTAACTTCTGAAGCTCAATGTGATGCATCAGTGTACATCGGTGTACATGAGTGTACACTAGCAGGCCGACTCAACTGAATTTTCACAATTTTACGGATATACTGTATGCATGGGCATGTTAACCATGTACAATAAGATCATCATAAACATAAATTGTGGGTAATTCAATAGTTGACAAGGTTAATATTTCAACTGAGAGTTCCTAGTGAATACACTGCATACACATGTACATACATACGTACGTACTGTGCTCATAATTCCACATACACGTACGTACGTACGTACGTACGTACGTATGTGGAATTATGAGCACAGTGGTGCTCACATTCCACATTCTTATTGACAATTAAATGCCTGGATGGCATTTAATATTCTACTTTACAATACAGTCCTTTTCTTGGTATGATCGATGGTGGTGTTTTGATTTGTACGGATCTGTTGTTGGATAGTCCTGCCATATGGGGTTGCATACAGAGATACTTCTCGCTTAGACCAAGTCCTTCCCCCCCCCCCCCTCCTGATTATCCAGTGAATGGTGGTGATAAACATTAATACTGTCCACACCTATACATATACAAACAAATACCATCATGACCACAAGGAATAAACAGTAAACTTAATGTGACTTTAGGTCTCTCCTTGCACTGGTGACTTGGTAGGTGAATTTTCGATTGATCTCTTTATCTGTGAGAAGAGGCCATTGATACTTCTTGGCCGCAGTCCTGATGTATTCTGTAAGGAAAAGAGTAAACTTGAATTTAATGATGCTTTTATTCTTTCTCTTCTTGACACAATTTAGTTTATGACAAGGCTTCTTTAGATCTACGTTCAAAGATAATACTTCTTGAGACCACGACATCTTTTCATATTTGCATGTCATGTTTTACATGTTTGTCACATTTATTGAAACTACATTCATGACAACAAATGTCCGCTCCTCTTTTTCAAAATAATCAACCTATAACTGTGATGATTGATTTAACTCTAGGATGAGCACACTTCTTGACTTCAGACATTCACTTCATCCATTTTTAATACTGTATTATAAGTCAGGGTTGTAGCCATGCGGTGAGCATATCGTGTGTCCCATTAACAAATGCCATGTAGTAAGGAATCGTTTGTTACATTTGTCTTTGACAGTGTTCCTTGTAACTGATGACATGTGTTCTGCGAAGTACAGACCCTAGTGAAAAGTATTCATTTTCACAAAGTTTTATGAGTCAACTTTATAGATACACATATAAGGCTAGTCACATGTCATTACCTGTACCTGTAGCATACTGAATGTAGACCTAGAAAGCCTGTTATATGAATATGTAGTGAGCCACTTATCATTTCTTCAATTTATTAGGCCTACCAACTACTGTAGGCTACAGTGCACCCTAGTACAGTTCCGTAAACTCACCAATTATTCGTATCAACAACTTACATGTCATTTTGATCAAAAAGGTCATTTTGATGAAAAAACCCTCTAAATATTAGTATGAAAACATGCAGTAAAAAACATACCAGGACGATTGTACAAAAAGGACTGCATTTGAAGGTGGGTGTAACCACAGTTACATAATGTGTAATAACAGTAGCACGTAACACCCTATGATGATCCAGGGAGCTTTAGGACAGCTACCTTAATGAACAATCTAGTGGTGACAGAGCAAAATCATATGTCTAGTGGTGGCTATTTTTTGCACATACATTTTATTGAATATGTTGTCAAATCCTTTCGAAAAATTAAGACGTCATTTTCTTTGATCATTTTACCTACAAAATGACATCCCAATCTCACAAAACGGCTGTCAAATTCCCTCCAAATGAAGACAAATATCAAGACCCTTTTTTTTCGTTCGACGGTGGATGGTGGATTCTTGCTCATGAATATCAGTTAACAATGGTTACTCAAATGACCAAGATAATCCGCAATCAGTTGATCTTTGATCCCTTTAAAAAAACAAATTCATGTTACCATTACACATCTTTGTACCAAGTTTGAAAGCAATCTTCCTACCATGAGATATCATATATCTTTTCAGTATCTACTCTCCCACCACTCTCACCCCCACTGGTGTGGACAGGGGATGGCACAAGGGGGCCATGGCCCCCCTGTTCATGCCCACCCCAAATAAAAAAGTTAATTGAAAAAAAACGAATGAAAAATAAACAAATTACGACAGTAAAAAGTATGTTCATCGCCTTGACCTAAGTTGGCCCTATGCACTTCAAGGGTCATTCTATATAATTAGTGAACATTTTACATGGTTCATTTCCGCATTTCTGTTAATGCCCAATGGTGCACGCACGCTGAACGCAAGCACTATTTCAATAGACTCATTCAGTGTTAACAAACAAATGCCATTAGGGCTGGGCGTCAAAAGAGTTGGTAAGGCGCTTTCACTGAACTATATGCTATATAGCTCAGTGGGCATGCTTACACTGTCGTCACAATGAAAGGTAGGTTCCAATTCGTTTACTCTCTGCGTGCAATTGCGCAAGCGTTAACACGCGCAACAGCAAACATACACGCATGTGTTCTTGCGCATGCTCCATGCCAGCCAATGTCATCCAGTGACTTAAGCGGGAACACTTTAATAGCCTACAGCACTATACAGTCACCCAAAATCGATAGTTGATCGATCGCTTGACGACAGTTACTTCAGCTTCAGCAGAAAGAGTATTTTCAAAGATGGGAATTATTGAATCTAAACTCCGCTCGACTATGACACAAACACGGTTCATATCCCTCATGCTTCTTTCTGATAATTGGCAGTTGGAAAGCACCATGGAGACTGACGAGGTTCTGAAACTTTTTGTGAAGAAAATCATAGACATGTCGACCTTGGATTTTAAAATAAGCCCATACTTATCCAGCTAAGACTTATATTATAGTTGGACAGTGTACATGCCTTTTCCGGCTATTCGAGGGGTTGCAATATTTCAAAATTTTCTGTGCTCTCCGCGTCAACCTATTGTGGCGCTTCGCTTAGATAGTCTTTATTGCATGTTTAGCCCCCAGTTAAATAATCCTGGCTGCGCCACTGCTCACCCCCATCTACTCCAACAGCCGCGGTGACTCAGAAGAAAATGAACCTCCACCAAAAATGAAAGGGTACATCTCATTGTGGCGGAATTATATTCAATTCTCCTTTCTTTTTGAGTTGTAATGTATACTCAAGATAGTGTCAAAGGTACTCACATCAACCTTTGAAGCAAACCCCCTAGCCAACCTCACACACACATGCGCATCAACTTGACTACAGGTATGCAAAGATTCTTTTAGGAAATATCTTACAGAAGCAAGGAACAACAAACAGTAAAGATAATTGTAATATCTACAGTACTCACTGTTCAAGAAGGCCAGACGTTTGTTTCTTTTGATCCTACTGCAGCTTACAAGCACGCAACTAAAAGATTCTTGGCATGTAACCAAGTTCACGTGTAAACTTGTTTTGGCGCCTATAGCACATGCAGTTAACATCATCTTATATGTAAGTGCGAAACCAGCACATGCACGTTCCATTCTGAGGAAGCGTCCATGCATCATATGAAATACATTTATATTTAAGAAATTAAACATCTTTACACAATTACAGTGTAATTCTTAAACTTAATGTATTTTTTTACTCCTGTGATCTAAAATCGTGTGAGAAAAAGGCAAAAGTGAAGCTTATTTGATATGCGTCCTATCAATGTCCCTCCTATTGTAATTCCTGAGCCCATTTCGTTAAATGTTGTTTCCGGATGTTTACGGGACATCACTTGCGTACGATACACGTATGTTTACAGCAAACATTTAGTTATGCGCACGCGCAGCTTTAATTAGCTTATAAATATTTATGTTCTTTTAAATTCAAACAAGCCTGAGGTCAAAGGGTATTGAAGGCTCCTGTGTTTACCACAGTACAGACCGTTTGTGGTACATTCCAACGAAATTGCAAGAAAAGGACTATTTTTTTATCTTTTTCCGTTAACTGCCGATAAAACCCATTGAATTACGTTTAATTCTTGTGATGAGTTGGGATTGTCAGTTGTAACGCCAAAAAGTAACGAAATAAAATCTTTTTTTTTTTACAGGCTTGCTATATCCCAACGGCAGATTTCTTGAGGTGATGATAGCTCTTACATGTTAGAGCTGGGTACCGTTTATAATGAATATCCATGAACTAAGGTGCTCAATTGGCCAAAAACGAAAAATACCAGTATGAATGTTGTGCACGTTGCTGGTACATTACTTGAGGTTCTGGTACAAAACGCAGGCATTCCTGAAGTGTGTAGGGCATTTTCAGTTGGGGTATCTTCAAGAAAGACCATTATGTGACTTGGAAGGTAAAAACCAAAAGGTAAGTTGCCCAAAGCTTGAAATATATAAACGGTAAGCTCCCACCGTGACCTAAAAATGTTGCCAGGCCTAACGGTAATCATACATAGTAGCAGTATGTGATTCTCTCGTGCCTTATACACTGCACTCAGTTACACGTGTTACACAGTTACTGGATTAACTATGAATCGTCTTGTTAGTGTTACTGATGCTAGAGGCAGGAGAAGAGTGGCCTACACTACAGTATGAATGAATATATGTAGCAGTTTGTAAGAATTAAGAAGGCCTGGGCCAAGGCTTGAACTAGTTTTAAATTGGTTGTCGAAAGACTTCCAGAAATGACCCTCTTAAATGCGACCTGGACTAGTCAAGTTTCCTCCAAGCTTCCAAGCAAGTTGGACGAAAGTTCCAAGCTTTGTGTAGTTACTGTAGTAAATGTTCCCCCCCCCCCTTCCTCGTGACTACCATAATTTTTATTCTGGGCCAGGCCTAGGCTAGGAAGGGACCTTAACTAAAGTAAAGGCAAGGCCCTAAGTATAGCACCTAGGGAACCTGAAGCGGACGAGGTATACTGACAACAGGATTGGGAACAAAAATTGAAATCATCAAGTAATGTTCCTGGCCTCCGTCAGCACCACTGTAAATGTAAACAGCTGCACTGAACAAGCACATTTGAGTCCCCAGGAAATTTGCAAGTGGTTCTACCTTGAGTTGTTGATTTGATCCGATCCGTGGAGTGACCAAGTGATTGCAAGACGGACACTCTTAACCACCAAGTTACTGTAACCCTCCACCCTCAGAAGCAAACATTAAGTTAGAAACTTTGATGTGCCTGCTGTGAGTGTAGGCCTGTAGAAGGCTCTATGTTAATTATGAGCTGGCATAGTAAGGGCTGGGCATATTCACTGGGCAGCCTTGATGATGCTACTATTGTAGTATGTCAGTTAAGGTTTAACTCAACTTAAGGTGGCTCTAATTTATAATCAGTGACCACCAGTCAAGGTTATTAATGGTGGTTAGAATGAAGTATTTGATGAGAATAGGCCGAGTTGAAGGTGTGAAAAGCTATTTATGCCTCGCTTTAACCTAATAACCATCAATCATTGTTAAAATTGAGAGTTAGGGTTAAGTTTAGGGTGAAATTTGACAAAAACAAGGATTTTAGCAAGAATACGTCACTTCCGGTCACTGATTCTAAATTAATACCGTTAAAGGTATGATGCATAGGGCTGAGGTAAAATTCAGTTAAACTACTATGAATCTACAAAGATGAGTTGAGTACAGAGTAACAGAGAAGAATTGTGAAAACATCTTGTTATCAAATTTATATTTGTATAACCACATATTTCTCTCTTTTAAAACTCAACATATTGTTGTATACATTTTTATGATGTGACTCTTCCTGTAATTAGTTCTTTTTCTGTAATCACACCCTTCCACCCCTTTCCCATCATGTCACTTGTGGATGAAGCTATTCAGCCGGCCTAATCCGGGACGAAAAAATCTAAGCTACACTCTGTCCCATTGATCTTGGATTAACATAATGTAATTTTGAGCCCCATCCAAAATGAAAATGTTTAAACAAAAATCAGATCATAAAATTTTGATACTTGACATAAATTGTAATGTTTAATTTGTGAAATTGACTGCATATATGTTAACACTTGTACATGAGTAACCACTTCAAAAGTACAATACAGTATATGTCTCCATATTGCTTCTTTTGCATTAGAAATGCAATACGGTACAGTGAATAATTTGTGGATGGATGTGTCACATTTCATTTTGCTACACAAAATTATACTGTAAATTGCAACACAAATGGAATATTGAGTAGACGTTTTTGTACATTCAGTGCAATAATAGGGTTTCTACAGATTTTGCAACAAAGTACCAAAGAAACTTGAAAACTGCTCTGTACATTTTAACACTAAATTCCTGCTATATAATTGTTTACATGTATTTTTTTTTTTGGGGGGGGCAAATAATGGTAGTGGATAAGAGACATCTTCGAATTAAACTGCTGCATAGAGAATATTCACTTTATGTGACAGGAGGAAACTACAATAGCACATACAGTAATATATTTATGAAGCAGTTAAGTATTTTTATACTGTAAGCTTTAGCAACCGATACTTCATTGTAAGATATTTAAGTGACAGGTTATCATTTGAACATTCAAGCAAATATCCAAGTTTTCACTTTTTGTAGGCAGCAGGCAAGTGTGCCCCTGGTCTTATTTGGAGCCAATGGGTTGTTAATACCGATTTTCAGATGCAAGGTCATCATTGAACCCACCGATATTGGCCTTGATGCAGTTCAGTCTGGCATGAACAGATTCCACTCCTTGTTCTCCAAGAAAACCAAGACCAATGTGCCATTTGTGAAGGAAAGGGATGACATGGTCTTCTAACAGGTGCATTTTTGGTGTCACTGATTCAGATGGAAAGTGCTTCCTGAAATATGCCAAGTATTCCTTAATCGTGGTATCTGTCAAAACGAAATAATTTCAAACAATATACCATACGGAACTGAAGTTACTGACCAACATATAAAGTTGAGAGTATAGAAAAGCTAGTAATTTAGTCCGATAGAGTAAACATTTGATTCTGTACTTTTGGCTTACCTACGTATTTGTAGAATCAAAAGCTAGAATTTAAAAAATAAGCTGTTCAAGAGCATATACCAAGAGAATGGATATCTGCATCAGTCATGCATTCTGCGTGTTGTACTGCTTATGGCAAACTGTAAACATCCGGAACAGTGTCTTGTACTTAGCTGCTATAGCTTCAGCATCAGCAACCAGACTGGGGCAGAGAGATTTCGTCTTCTCAGTCACGTCAGACATTAGTTGTTCAATATTCTCTTTCTGAAAAGTAGTAATGTAAAAGATAACGCTCTCAGAGAACAATTCCATAAATGTTTGAAATCATGTACAGTAAACATTAACAGATAGAGCACAAACATTGTACCTGACAGCATCGATGAACATGATTTCCCACAAATGATTTTCCATGGTAGGCCTGCCGAGTTACTCTAAACTCCTGCAGCGTTTCATCCAGCTGTCTTAGGAGAGGACCCTTTTCCTTTGGAAAGCCAGCTTTCTCCTTGATT
Organism: Stichopus chloronotus; assembly: GCA_021234535.1. Classification (NCBI taxonomy): domain Eukaryota; kingdom Metazoa; phylum Echinodermata; class Holothuroidea; order Aspidochirotida; family Stichopodidae; genus Stichopus; species Stichopus chloronotus. The sequence continues at coordinate 29,841,688 of CM037833.1, read as the reverse complement.
CTGGCAGCTTCTTCATGCTGAGGGAAACAAAGGTGTAGCAGAAAATGCATCATAATTGTTTCTTCAGATAACTAGATGTGGACTCTAATAACTTCAAAGGTATGAAAAAGCTTACCAATTTATTTCGTTCTTCGAAGTGTTGCCTTATAGTGTTCTGATAAATAGCTGCATTGTCTGCACCTTGCGTTGTAGCTAGGTGCTCAGTAAGAATGTCTGCCCCATCGTTAAGTTCATTGGCCTCTTCATCCATCTTGATGGCCTTTATAAAGGATGAAACAACCTCTGCAAAAACATCTGTTGTTCCCCCACTTGGTGCTTCGTTCAGGTTTTGGGCAATTTTAGCATCAAGGAGATGGCACTGTTTTTGAAAGGATGTGAAGTGCTTCAAGTACAGCCCTAAACTTAGGTGAAGTCCTGGTGGGCAAACCTGTGAAAGAAACATTTTTAATGCCAGTATGATGTATTCAAGCACAAAGTTACTTCATATTGAAATGAGCCATTGAATTTAATTAGTACCTGGTCCAATGGAATGTTAAAGAGGGGACTGTCAATGACATTAAAGTGCTCCTTTGCCTTTGCAGGTTTGCACCCACTGTGCCTGTATTCCTCCAGGTGTGTTTTTAGGTTTTCCAGTGACCTTGTCTGGAGTGGTTCCTTTTCATTTTGTGGTTTCTGCATCTCTTCTTTTGTTGTCATGCACCACAAGCAACAATGTCGTCCTATAAATAAGATGGAAAGATATTCCTTCAAATTTATATAAATTCAGACCACTTTCTCTGCACGATTTCATTTCCTTTTGTGGGTGTTCCAGTATTTTTTATACCATACGCATTGTATAGCAGTACTGTGTAAATGACATGTACTGTAAGTAATATCTGCTGTAATTTGCTCCTTTCCAAGTGTCCCTTTGGAATCATAATTTTTGACATGTTTAAGTTTGTCAAGTGTTGCTTGAAGCTGTTCCCTTGTTATCAGCTGCAATTCCTCTTCAAGCTGGCTGGATGTACTGTCTTTACTCACAAGCACTCTGGTTTTACTTCGAATTTGACTCCTTCTCTGTACGGTTGATGGGAGAGCCTGGTCACTGTCCTTCCTGGGCTTAGGGATGTGAACTACCTGGATAGGCTGTGAATAGGTCATATAAGGAGATGGTAAATTTGGGGAAAAATCATCCGTGGAGCAAGCAATGCAGTGAAGCATGTACAATATACATTGACATATGCCCCTATTTCATACAATTCCTTTGATACAGTATTTAATTTACGAATTTTGAAGTTGAGATCTGACCCCCACCCACGACTTTGGAGAGTACTTGCTAGTTTGTCAGAATGAAGATTTTTTCATCATTTCAACATTCATTATAATGCTTTTATTACACAGTGTTACCTGTCCTTTGGTCTTGAAAGATGCAGTCATTCCGTATGTTTGATTGCAACAGCTTGGTCTTCAAGATATGTGACCCTATAGCCTCCATCATCGATGTCAATTGAGGGTGCCTTAGTAAGTTTTCGGGCCCATTGTCAAGACATACATGCGATCCCACATCTCGAAATTGCAGAGTGCCCTTGCACAAAGTGCATACGATTGCTATTGAGTCCAAGATGTTGTGAAGATACCCCTTTGGTGCTGAAACCTGTGGTATTTTGAATGTTGTTCCACATGTTTTGCATGTGCACTTCTCTGTCAACTCCAAGGTCATTTGCAAGCAGTTTGAGCAGAAGAGATGTCCACATGATGACTCAAGAGCCTCGCTCACCAGTTGTTGACACAATCCACATCTCAGTTCGGAAGGAACTTTGGGCTCAAACTTATCATCCAAGTGTGGTACCTGTGGACCTGGTGTAAGGGACTTAAGTGTAAAGACTTTTTTTATTTGTAGGTCTGGGGTGGTGAAATTTCCTTTTCTTGGGTCTCCCTCCTTTCTCTTGTGTTCCCCACTTTTCACATACTTCACACACTCCTGTACGGGGGTGTCGCTGCCAAATGACTGGAGTCCATTGCTTTTCATGAAACAACTTGGAAAAACATATGTGTTTCGGGTGTTGATCACACTCATCGTGCGTCAGCGTCACGCCAAAGGTCTTCAAAAAATTTTCAGAGTAAGCAGTGCAAACCTTTGGTGAAGGTCCTTTAGCATGCTTCACTTTGCTTTGAACCCTGTTACCACAAAATCTGCACAAACGATCCAAGTTGTGCAGATGTTGCTCCAAATTAGACGTCATATCTGTGTATAGATTTTTGTTAGCAAAATTTTAAAAAGTTTGTTGCAAATACAAAGGTGCATGCTGTCTAAATTTTTGTACTTAGTCTGCCATTTTTTGTGGAAGTATAAATAAATCAGTGACCCAATTACCACGTTTCTCTTTTAATGACTCAGTATTCCAAATATATATATATATAGAAACAAAGTCTTATCAGTTCTTTCATAAAGTTCAATTGCTCACGTTCATGAGTTCTTCCCTTACACCACAGCCTGCACTAATTTTACCCTGTGGTAATATTTCCTATAGTCCCTAACATAAAGTCCACACAGGAAGAAACCCTCACTTGGGGGTCCTTTGACAGTATTTCCTCTATGCCATGTACATATTATCTAGGACCTTTATACTAAATTCCCCTTTTATTAGAAAAACCTCCAGTAGGTCTATATGGTTACACATAGTGATTGCAGCTTGTTCACTTGTGTGTAACGATATTCATAAATAATACTGCTCAATTGAAGTGCACATAAAAATGGTTAGGCCAATTGAGCAGTTAGGACCTTTAAATGAAATTGTGGAAAAATGTCTTTCTAATAATAAGAGGCAAAGCCCATGTTTACGAAAAGTGTCGATTTTTTGTAAAAAGGAGAAAGAAAAGTAGACTACTACCGTACCTGCAAGAGTAGCAAGGTAGTGGTACGTTTTTGTAGGATCCTGCTATATACGGCAATTTTTCTTGTCTTCTCGAGGGCTCGCCGTTCGCTTTAGGTGTGACAAATACACACCAACAAGTGAACATAGCGCTAAAGAAGACTCGTCGTTAATTTCATTTTCATTTGATTACAATTTCCCCGCGAAATGATGGAAACAAAACCATCATTTTCTCGTCGTCTGCGATCTTAGCTACGCGTTTGTTTTCTCGTAATTAGCAAGCGTTGCTATGGTGTATGAATATTCCACAAACGAGCATGCGCGCAACTCGATCTTTACTAAAACTGTGTTACGGGTGCTGGCTGTAAACATACGTGGGTAGTCCACCACACAGTTAATAGTGCGTAGTAGCAATAGCCAGACGCTCAGCTGAGTAATTGGTTAATGAGATGCCCCACTTGCGTCAAATTGACCAGTCGACCGGTTAATTTGATGCTTTTCGTCTGCGCAATCGGTCAATTAGGTGGTTTCGGTAAATTAGGGGGTTTGGTCAATTAGATGCGTTCCGTATCTTGCCGACGTCATATCAGGCTCGTTCCCTACTGAATAAATAATATTCCAATAAATCAACGACCAACTTGCGCGGAGTTACGGTTCAAACTACAGAAACCTCTTCGGAGTTTCGCTTTATTCTGTGTACAGTATGTTGCCTTTTCAGACTTTGAGCACATCCTGATGTGCTTCGTTTTATCTTATGTGGATTAGAAATAGGAGTGGTTTTCACTCAGTTTGATTTGCAATAGGAAATGTTACTACGGTCGGTAGGCACTTAGCTAGCCTACATATACTGCCTACATAGGGCCTAGGCCGATACAGTAACATTACCGTGTTCGCACAGTTGTATAATTTAGTGTACATCATGCAGCAAGCGTATCACTATCAGTTCGATGTAATTAATTGTACGGTAGCAAAGAGTGAGGGCCTAAATTGGGTCTGACGAAGTATTTATTTAATTTAGACAAGTCGACCTCGGTACAACATGATCCTCTTTTTCTCAACTCGATAATTAGACCTGAGAATCCTTACTTTGTTTCAGGAGGCCTAATGAGGCTACGTGTTTGCGTATATAGGCCCTAGTACTAGTACAGCCCTATGGCTAACTCAGGCCGTATAAATAATATTATTATTGATAATGTAGGCCTAGATCCTTGTAAGTTGTAGACGTTTTTCTTTTCCGTTTAGGCCTATGCCATCCTTGCCAGGATGCTTAGATCTAACTGTTAGCCTATCATTTCTTTTGTCATCTAGCCTATGACTACTTAGCATACTGCATAGCATAATCTCATTTGTAGTGGGCCCCATATGCAGCATTTAGAGAGCATTTTCTGTATGATTGCACAATATTTAGTAAGATGCTTCAGGCCTTGTCTTTTAAAATTGGCAGGAGCTCGGTCAACTGCTCTCCCAAGGAAAGCGCATTGCTCTCCTAATGTTTTGGGTCATTTCAGTTAAAACAGGGACTTGCTATTTGCAACTCCCTGGTTAAGAAGAAATCGTGTCCTGCATTTAATGCTCATTGCTGACGCGCAGTTTTCATTTCAGGCGCAATAAGTGTAGGTGAACGTACCTTGCATATCTCATGAGAATTCTACTTCTTCAGTCACCATGAGCCGTGAACTTCTTATTTTGTAATACCAGTATTCACCAGTGCAATTTCTTTTTTATTTTGTGACTGTCCTTGTCCAGTGTTCGGTGAAAGCAGACCTGGTGGACTATGACATTTCTTTTCGATCATGCAGTGAAATGGTTTCCTAAGTAGGCTTGGCGACATGGCCTAACAACGTACAGTAGTCATATATTGAATGTGACGATACGTATGTGACTTCTGAGCCTTCCGGTGGAAAGTTTGGTCCACCTTCAAAAATTATTAAGAACCCCAGGTGTAAGCTATTGTCAGTATACTGCATGTTATAAAACCAGTGTTTTCACAGGTAACCAGGGTATCCGGGTACCCGACACAGTATTTTACTACGCAATCCAAAGTTGCTTTCCGGTTCCTTCACAAAGTGAAAAACAACACAACCTCTGTATGAAAAGACTCTGTCAGATTGCCAAACGTTGCCTACTATACACAGCAAATAGTTCAAAATGGAATTTTCTTCTTTTTCTCATGGAAAATTGCTGACCCATTAATGAGTAGGTGTAGAACTGTAGATGAATGTATACAGTACACTCGTGAGATCCCTCCACACAAATGCGATGTACTTTACTGCTGTGTAAATGCCAATGTTAACGATATAGCCAACGTTGGTTTGGTACTTGATGATTATGAGGAAAAAGATTACCTGATTTTTATTTTTAGGAATCTGTGACTTGCATACTGTAATTAACGTGTACTTTTGAATTGTTGTTGGCCTGCTGGCTAGCGAAGTGGATCAGAAGAGCAACAGGATGAACCCAACATAAGGGCCAAATGAAATTTTAGCATATTCTCATAGCATAAAATAATATGGAATTACTCACCTTTCCACTTCCAGCTACAGAAATTATTCTAACCTATGTGAGCACCTACAGTATGTTGCAATGGTACACCCTGATTGTGCTACAGATTTGATGGACACTTGACAGATACAACAGATGATGAATGTCATAATTAATGCCAGAGGTGATGGTAATTGTGAGTATATTTTCAATTACTACGTTGTAGACATCAATTGAACTTTCTCAACGGACGTGCAGTCTGTATGCATGCGCCATTAACATAGTGTTTCCAATGTGCTTCATGACATCAAATTTTTGTGAAGCATAATCCATTTTTGATTCCTTGCCGAAGGCAGGTAAGGAATCTTTGCGATGGTGATGGCATTTGTGTGTTTGTGACACCCTAGCTTGTAAACATGATATCTCAAGAAGGGAATGGTGCTCGAACTTCAAAGTTGGTGTGTTGGTAGTCCATTGTCAGTAGACGATCCTTATATTGTTTTTATAGAGGTCAAAGGTCATTTGAGGTCACCAGAGCTTCATGTGTGAAAACCTATCAAGGGAGATATCTCATCAAGCAAATGTTGCTGGAACTTCAAACTGTTATCATAGATAGAACTTGATGCGTAGATGATGTCCAGCATCAAAGGCCATGGAGGTCAAAGGTTGTGTGAGGTCAATAAAGGACATAGTTTGAAAACCTTGTAAACAAGGTATCTCAAGAAGGGAAAAGTGCTCTAACTTCAAAGTTTGTGTGTCAGTTATCCATTGTGAGTAGATGATCCCTATTGTTTTTCATGGAGGTCAAATCCCTTTTAGGTCACCAGAACTTACAATATGAAAACCTGTCAAGGGAGCTAGCACAGCAACGGAATGTTGCTGGAACTTCAAACTATTATCGTTGATAGCAGCCAAAGAGTAGATGATGCCTGTCATTTTTTATGGAGGTCAAAGGTCATGTCAGGTCAATAGAGGACAGTTTTAAAATCTTGTAAAAAGGTATCTCAAGAAGGAAAATGTGTTTGAACTTCAAAGTTGGTGTGTTGGTTGTCCATTGTAAGTAGATGATTCCTATTGTTTTTCATGGCGATTAAAGGTCATTTGAGGTCAGTACGAATGGACTTATAATATGTAATTTACTGTACAGGTTGACATGAATGGATATATATAAGAAATTCTATCATTCCAAAAATCTGTCGTGGATTCAAAAGCCCAACATGTAATACTATGGAAGTTTTACATGTCTGTATGTATGAAGAGGTACAGTAAGTGTCACACATATTAAGAAAATAATACATATTTTTTCATATTGAAAACTTGCTAAAAATTAGATCTTCAATAGCAGATATTGTTGCTAAGTAGAATTTGTTCTCATTTTCTTTCAACTTACACTATGAAGCTATTACAGCCCACTTAACATAGCTCTTTAAATTTATCACCTTCGCTAACCTTCTCTATCCCAGTTGCTAGTCAGGATTTAGAAATTTCTTTGTTTTAGTCACCATAAGGACTCCCAAGGGAGAAACTTCTTTTTTGGATGATATTGTGCCCGATGTAATTCCAAACCGTTAGCCACAATTTGGTGTCAGGAACTTTCTATCCACCTGTGAATTACCTTAGAGGTTAAGAGGTCAACACTGTATGTCATCCTTCACTACCACAATTCCCATCAGCTGAGTCAATGAAGTTTGAAACATTGCCAAACCCTTAAATAATATGGCTGAGTTTGTGTAAAGTGCTTTTGTGTGTATGGAACAATGAGATATTGGCAAGCAATCACAAAGTCATTTGACTTTCTGGTTATCTTTCAAGTAATGCTACATGATTGGAAGGGTTGGGGACTCCAAATATGGTAGTTTCTTTCTACAATGTTTTTTTTGAAGAAGGAAAGAGGGAGGGGGAGAGCATATCTCCAGAACGGAAGCAGAAAAGGATTCGGTAGTTGCAGATGTATGGGTCATATTACCATTTGAGACTTCTTATTGGCAAAATCTAGCTTTTGGACATTTTTCCTGAAAATAGTAAGGGGTATTGATTTTAAGCCAAGAAGTTTTTGGTACTAAATTCACTCAAATCATACCCAATCTGGTACTTCACAGGTGCTGATTACGAGTACGATTTTTTTTCTGCATGCAATGGTATTTGAAGGGGGGGGGGGGGGGAGACAGAGAGGGGAAAATCACCATTTGTGTTATATACATTAGCTTTTTATGTTGTGAACTTTCTAGTCTCTTGTAGAGTAAGTTGTAACCAGCGATTGGCGTTTGAACTAGCAAGGAAGCAGATTTTCCTTTTGTAGATAGACAAGTTTGGTAATTGGTGCTACACATTTTTTTTGGCTACAGGTTGGTTTGACATGGATTACTATTGGAACAATTTCAACACTGGCAGAGGCCTCCACATTGAGTTTACCGTGAAAAGTGTGAGGTATGTCTGAATATTTCCTGAAATTGTTACAGTATTCCAGATTGTCACACCTTCATCAGTAGCTACTATGTGCAGGTTTTTATTCTTCTTCAACCTGTTTCACTCCACTGCAGGATGAAGACCTCTTTACCAGTTGACTAAGCTACAGTATTCTGTCATTTGCTGCTTTCTAGTAGTCTACGCCAATATACCTGTTACAACTGGTATTCCATTGATACCTATGCTGACGGTATGAAATTTGCAGCAAAAGAGTCTACCAAAAATATCGGGTATATCTGGAAAACAAGATAGTAACTAGTAGACAGTGCCATGTAAAAATACCAAAATTGCCAATGCACACACGCTCACTCACATGCAGGTATTCACTGGTATTTTGTAAAGGTCAGGCAGAGAACTGACTGACACCTGTTTCATTAGTTATGTAGAGTGCAATGAATCACAACCAATCAGAGATGCGGAGACAAAGAACCAGATCAAAGTCCAATGAAACTGAATTGCCAATATATTGTAACCTTCAGAAAATGGCTTGTGCACGAGTAGCTGCTCACACACTGGTACCTGTAGATCAGGCTTTCTCAATTAAATTTTCTGAAGCGCCACATTACGAAATGTTTCTGATGTAATGCACCACTGATCACTGTCCTGGGGGAGGGGTATAAGGGTTTTTAAAATTTTTGCATTTTAGAAGGGTTTAGATGCAAAATGGTGCAAAGTTTGTTCAAAAAGTTTCCCAAACTTAACAATTTTCTCGATAAATCTTCTTATCGAATGTGTAAGCTTTGCATGAGATTAAGAAACCAACAAGGAAACATTGTCCACCCACCTAGTGGCTGAAATGACATTAAGATTGTCTGGCAATCCTTGAATAACTGAAACAAATGTAGTTGTAGATATTGTCATTATGTCCTGCAGGTGGTTGTGAAACAGTTGTGTTCGAAACTTGTCCTTGATAAAGTTCATGTTGCTGAAGGAACTTTCGCAGATATAAGTGGATATAAGTGGATCCGAATATCCCCACCACTTTCAAGGACAATGATTTCAGCTCACTGCAAGCTTGAGGAAAACTTATCCAGCAATCCGTTGATGTTTTGCGACCGTGCTTAAGTTTCACTTCATAATCACTTTGCAGATCAATTAGCTGAGATATTCTCCCGGTACTTTTTTTGCGCCACTCCAAACCACGTCGCCCGCCACAAGTTACTGATATAATGCACCACAAGTGGCGCGGGCACCGCTATTGGAGGAAGCCTGCTGTAGATGGTTGCAGTTTACACACATAGTACATGGTTGTGTGTAATTGGAATACTCTGTGATTGGGGTTACAGAAAGTTTTTCAAGCGATGTGCTTGGACCAGGGAATACCTCAGAGTTACTGTACATAAATGCTGCGTACGTAATATGTATGATATCTGCATGGCTTTGGCAGTTCATGCTAAAAATTGCAATCAAGCACAAGTTGATCCAGAATATTAACAGAGTTCAGAGTTAATTCTGGCTAATTACATCACCTTTAATTTACAGTTGGTATTAAGTTTACTCAATTGAAATTCTTGTCTTAAGCATAAACTGACATAACATTCTAGATCAAGTATGTTCAGTATTGCAGCAAACTTTATTAAGTCATCCACAAACATGTTGAATAATGAATGTCCATTGTTTGGTTTCACACTGCAGTACCCCACATTCATTGTCCAGTATTTTTCAGTTGCACTAGTGGCTAAAATGACCCACCTATTTATTGTGAGATTTATGTCCTGTTACCTTTATGATTTATGACCTAGGACACCAGATGTTAGTCTAAGGTCAGTACTTGTCACTTTGTCCTTCCTTGTCACACCAATCTGTATCCTTTCAACACTGTTGCCCTCTCTTTTATTCTCGTTTTCTCCACATGTTTTGTAGTGGTCCACGCTTCGGTGCCATATGAAAGGATAGTTGTGATGCATTGGTTGAAGACCTGTCGCTTCGGGTGGATGAGAATCATTATGTCAGGAATGATGGAACTCATTGCCCCATAGATCACCCAACCTACAGTAGGTGGATTTTTCAAATTTCCTTCCATGGCTTCCTTGCATGTTGGGAGATATTTTGTTTCCAATATAGGTACATAGTGGTTGTCTACGTTTAGCTCAGTCATTTCCTATAACACCACAACTTTCAACTTTCTGCTGTCTCCACTCGTCTTGACATCAAACTTCAGTGAACCCTTCAGTGAATCTCATACATGGCATGATGTGACTTCATATTAAGGAGATAAACCCTATGGTTTTTATGAAAGTCATTTGTTGTCATCAGAGGTCAGAATGTCAAAACCATGAAAATTCTGTATCACAAGAATGATAACTGCAAGGGATCTCTTACATGTTGTGTGGATTGTCCGTATTAAGTGAATGACCACTACTGTTTTTTTTGGGGGGGAGATAAAGGTCACTTGGGGTCAGCAGAAGTCAAAAGGTCAAAACCTTGTTAACACACCTCATGAAATAGAACTGTGATACCTATCATGTCTGTGGAGCTCAAAAGTTATTTGGGTCATGAGTGGGACAGTTCCTCGGTCGAGACTTCACTAATCGCTAATTACCCGCTGATTCAGACATTTTAACAGGAAACAGGATCAATTACCATCTGCTGCTAAAATAAACAAAGCAGGAGATTGCAGTGGACTATTGTTTGGATTTTGGTTTTACGGTAGATCCCTGGTTCTTACACATTTTCTGTCATGATCCGTTTCTGGTTATCCACTGTCACCCTGCAATCCAGGAAGCATATTTGTGACTAGGCGGTAGTAACTGTATTTGCAGGTGTCACTTGACCGTGAGATACAGTAAGTGTGCAATTTGTCCCTTGCTCTGTAGGCCTAAGGTCCATGACACGCATAGGCAGCGATGGCGTCTCTTCTAGTCTAGAAATCGTTCAGAACCCAAAGAGCTGCTTGTGACTTAACAGAAAACATCTGAGGACTCACATTTTGGTCTTGACCCATCATTCCTAAAACTTAATGATGATAAGCCTGAGTGCATCCTTTTTGGTTCACTTCAGCAGTTGCATAAGTTTACAGTCATATGGAAATATGACTCTGAAACACCACATTTCAAGTGTCAGACGCACCTGCTTGTTTCATCTTTGGAATATTGCAAAGTTGCGTCGTTACAGTACCTTACTTTTAGTGCCACTGAACAGATTGTCCATTATTTTTTTACATCTCGCATCGACGTGTCCACTGGATTGCTGTATGGCCACCCAAAGGAATGACTGCACAAACTTCTCACATCTTGATGCACTTGCACTGGTTACCCGTATCACAAAAAATTAGATACAATATTGTGTACAAGTCTCTGAATGACTGTACACCTTGCTATCTTTCTGATTTGTTGACCCCCTATATTCCTTCTCGTGAGTTAAGATCAAAAACCAAATTTCTGTCGACTGAATACATGTCTAGTCATGTATGAGGGGATAGATCATTTGTTGTGGCTGCTCCAAGACTTTGGAACACTTTCCACTGTGTGTTTGTTCCTCTGGTTCACTTGATATTTTTAAGAAAAGATTGAAAACTTACCTTATGCATACTGGATCTTAGTTCTTATTATTTGTTGAGCATGTTACTGACTTCCTACTTTTGTTGTTTCTATTCTTCTTATTTTTGTAAAGCACCATGAGCACTTTGGTGGATCATTATTTGAGAACTGATGCGTGTGATAGTTGTCTTGAAACCATCTTTAAAGGACTTGTCTGCCTACTGTAATTGCTGCAAGGAACAAAACCGTGCAAACATGATATTATAAGAAGGATAACTGTATGCATGTCATGATTATCCTGTGGATTGTGCAAATGTTGTACATATTTAACATGTACTGTGTGAGGCCATGTAGTGTAGGTGATCCCTGTATTGCTTTACGCGGAGGTGAAAGGTCATTTGGGGTCAAAAGAATTCAAAACATCAAAACTTTATTAAAATGGTATCTCAGGAATGGTAACTATGAGGGATCTCATACTCATCATATGGGTGATTCATGTTTGTTGCAGTATTTATCGTATGACAAGGAATCACTGAGCCTTTTGGTTTTCTGGTTTTTGGTTTCAAAGATAATTGTAACCTTTGTGTCTGGTGGAAGTCAAAGGTCATTTGGGGTCAGCAGGGGTCAGATTTGGAAATCCTTGAAAACACAATATCTCAAAAGGGAAAGCTTATACAGGTATGGTGTTTAATATGTAAGTGTACTGCACTGAATACAAAAACTATCGTTTTTGGTGATAGTCAATGGTTATTTGGGAACAACTGGGGTCAAAACATGAAACCATTGCAAACACAAAATCTCAAGCATGCAAGGTTTGACTGATCTCATATTCAGCATGTATATCAGTGATATTGTGATATATCAGTGATATGTCAGTGATAAACATTGCAAACACAAAATCACAAGCATGCAAGGTTGGACTGTATCTCATATTCAGCATGTATATCAGTGATATTGAGTTCAAAATCCCTTTTGTTTTTTCTGGATGTCAAACGTCAACTGAGGTCAACAGAGGTGAACTTGTTGAAAACCTTGTAAACACAGTATCTCAAGAATGTAAACTTAGACTGATCTCATATAGTATGATGATGGACCATGTCATACTGCACTGAGGAGAATATTTGGTACGTGTTATATATCATGCACAGATACTGTTTATCATAGCCCAATTCCTTTTGCTTTAATTATTGTGAGCAGCAAAGCTGGGTGCATCATCGAAACCACATGGTGTTCTTGAATTCTGGTTGATGGCATGCTACTTTCCTACTTTACTTTGCAATTAAGGTCCTGGATCATCATCTGAAGTTCCTCAGGAGTGTGACACAGCTTGAAGATGAGAATATATTTTCATCAAGACACATGTTGGTAAGTTGTTCTCCATCTGCCATGATCCCTGTGTTTCTCCAATCAATAGTCTTGAAAAAGGCTTCTGGAGCTGCTACTGTATGAAAAGCTTTGGGGATACTGGGTTTTCTTGTCTGTGACACCTCTAACTTGAAACATTCAAAACTTAAATTGTTAACCGGTCAATTCTTGCAGTTGGATCTTTGTATGAATCTTAATGAAGCTTTATTTACCTCTCATAAGTAACTTGATTCTTAGATGGTTGTTTGTTTTATTGTACTGGTGGAGGGCTGAGCTTTACATAACATCATTTTTTTGTTCCCTTTCGCATTTTCAGTATGAAATAGTGCAGTAAATTAAGTACAATATAGCAACTTCAATTAACGTCCATCTTACCTCATCATCATTACCAAAGTTATTAGACTACCATGCAAAGAGAGGTAAGATATGTAGTAATTATTCTCAGTGCTATGACTGAGTTAAAGCCTAAAATGGATCCATCTAGTGTAAGGGAACTTCATCAAAGTACGTATTATTGTTTATGTATCTCTCTGCCAAAACATTAACACTAAAACTAACACTAATTTTTTTCTTGCATACTTTCATGGACTATAGTTCGGATAGCACTTTATATAGCTGTGATATCTATTTTAGGAAATAACCTCCCAAAAATGTTTTATTACATATTGGTTTAGATGCAACTGGCTCAATTTGATGAGCTGCTCTAAATTTAATGCATTCTCATTGACTAAGGAGTATGTAATAACATTTGTTGCAAACTCTTGTACTATCTATTTGGTATTCTTATTCACATTAAGAGGAATCTGTTTTATTTTCTACAGAAGACATGACAACTTTGTGCTGGATTAACTGAATCAGTCAATTATCACTGACAGATCTGCTGGACGATGACTAAGCTTACAGCTTCTGTAATCTGATGAGAGGTATGCTGAAGGATGGAAGTGTGTTACCCTCTAGAATCCATTACAAATCATAAACTTTGACATTATTATGGTGTTCAAGTGCATGTTTGGATGATTTTACATTCCTGACTGTATTTGCGATGGATGTGGAATACACATGATCCAAAATTTGCCATTACTTTTGGGTTGCAAATTGTAGTTCTCTTAGACCTCCACCAAACATTTGGCTCTCCTGCAAATACACTGAACTTAGTCAGCTGGAAGAGCGTTGGAAAGTACGTGAAGATAGTTGTGAAGGAGGTGTGAAAGGGATGTGATGAGATTATTGCTCAGGTAACCAACAGTCCATAAATGATATAGTTTCTACATTCTGTAAAAAGAATGTGCTAATAGTCAACCTCATGAAATCAAAAGAAATGCGCCTTGCTGAAGCAAATACAAAACATGAGGGCTTTCTTTCCTCAAAAATAGTGTGTACATAAAAGGGTCCGATATTGACCATGCTTCAAAGACCAAAATATCCATATCGGGTTATTTTTTCATGACAGACTCCCCCTTTCTCCTGCATATTATACATAATGTGATTTTTTTTTTCATTTGTCTCTATAGTTCAGCATATGTTATATTTTAATGAGACTGCTAAGTATTTCATATTGGTTACTCTTCCCACATTTACGATTTGCCAGTATGGTATAATTTTATTTTACAAAATGACTGAGACACAATGTTTTTAAATTTCATGGGAATCTTTTAATTTTCAAGCTATGAAGGTAACAGTGAATGCATCTGCTAAAGGTGAGTTTATACGAATGGCTATAACAGTTCATACAAATGAAAGTCATCCTTTACATCCCTTCTCCCCTTAAAGTCTAAAAGTGCAATCAAATTCAAATTAAAGAAATAAACATTTCTCGCCACAGTATTGGATAAAGTAGTTTAATACTTTTTTTTATAACACATGTAGTTTTTTATTCCTTGCCAAAGGTAGGCAAGGAATCTAGGCAATGGTGATGGCGTGTGTGTGTGTAATGCCATGTGTGTTTGTAAATTGAACACCTCATATCAATTTCCAGTCAGCTGACTTCTTGAACCACGGACACACCACTCTTTGCAATAAAGAGGGGTGATGTGGAATGTCATCTGTTGTTGGAGCTTGTGAAGTTTTCTCTTGCCAGCTTCATGTAGGCTTGGCACAACTGGTACAGTTGTAGATCCAGAACAACAGCGGCTGTGCAATACGTGCTGATAGTTTTGTTGTTGATGAAGTTATTTATTCACATGAGTCATATTTTGCATACCTGTGACCTCAGTTATCTTTGGTGTTAATTGATATTGCCATTTAGGATATGGTGAAAACCTGGCAAACTTGATGCCTGAAATGTTCCCCTTTTCGTGATATAAAAAAGTAACTATGCCTCATTTCAGACATGATGCATACATCAATTAAAAAAGGCAGCAAAATCAGCTTTTGTAGGGGTTTCTCTTATCCACTTAAATTTGTTACAGGTAGCAACATATTCTATTGCATTGCTTTACTTCATGCATTCTGTCAGGTCATTTGTGCCAGGAGGGGGCAGTTGTTTGTACACTGTATTGTCTTTTTAAGGTGAACCTGCCTTGTACATACCAGATGTGTCTTATCCATGCTTTCCATAATTTCTTTAATCTATACCATCGCTGTTGGTACACATATGTGCGTATGAATAAACAATGTGACAAGAAAGGGAAATTAATCAAACCAGATAATATCAGTTAGCTATTTATGAGGGGATATGTAGAGAGCTGGTTGATGATGGAAAATGCAATGTAGAATGTTTGTGTTGCAACACAGATGTACTGTATTTTAATTGTGAAAAATTCCAAATAAATACCAAAGTAAAACAGGGTTATTATTTATATGAAATTTGCCTTCTGTTATTTTTAAGGAGTGCCTTGTCAAGTATGTTTAGAATAACTAATACCTACTCGATAAACCTTAGAAGCCAAGCTATTTGCAAATATCGACTGCAGACAGGCAAGACTTAATGAGCAAGAAGTCATTGCAGTAATGCTGTATGCAACTTGTGGTCTACATGTCATGTTAAATGGGAAATCAGGGTTTGACTGAGACAATTCACCTTCAGTTGATTTTTCTTTCTAAACTGATTGTTCACCAAAACAAAGAGAAGTTGGGAGGGTGTTTGAAGGTAGAAGAAACGGTAATTACTGAGTTAATTACTGTTGAATGAGAACTCTTAATATTGGTTGGTACAAAAAATAAATGTTCATGTACAAGACAAGACAGCCTCCTCCATACGATGACCAATCACAGTGTAAGACTGAGATGACGTCATATGAATAAACCTAACCGAACGTTTACGTTTCCCATGCTGTTCGTGCATTGTGCAATGCTTTGTCAACAAGAGTTTAGTGATAGTTGATGATACACATACAGCACACGTAGGCTACGTATGAAACTGTTCAGCCACACCTCTTCATACCTTGAAAAGGCGATAGTATTGAATATTCATATTTGATTCATGAATATGGATGTTACAGACTTTCGGAGTTCTTCACCAATTTTTTTTTGCGAATTTGACCTTTCTTGAAATTGTCCACATGTTTGGAGATAATCTTGATCATATTTGTTAGTTATAACTCATTGTATGATACCGGTGGGAAATTGTAGTGAAATAAATTGTGAAAATAAACCCTGATTTCCCCTTTAATTGGTATTCCTACTCTTGCTTACTTAACATGGTGCAGAGGCTACATAAGAATGGGGTATATCTTGTCCAAATAAAGGATCTGTATTATTTGTTCTTCATTGCAGAGGTGTTAAACAGGCTGTCAGGAAGCTGACCTGAGTGTTCTTGTGTTTTATCTTTTTAAGACATTTGGGGAGGGGGGTCTAAATAAGGTCAGGACTGCTATGCCACTAACACGCTTTTGTGATATTCAGTCACGCAGAAACAGATAAGACTGACAGAGACTGGTATGATACAACAAGTTAAGCTTTAATTGGTTTATATTGGAGAAAATCATAAGTAGTGACATTCAGTAGAAAAATTAAATTATTAGTGTAAATATGTTCACATCAATGCATACAGTTAAATTCAATTACAAATTGTAAATAGGTTGTGGTATCATGAGGCTGGAATTGCATAGCTATTAGCCATAATTTCAAACCAAGAATTCACATATTGCAGAGATCTATCTCACACATTCAGTTTAGTAACATAATGTAATGCTATGCAAAACAACCTCATATAAGATCTCTCCAACATGCATAGCAGGCCAGAGGGTTTGTTTATCATGCAATATATTATAAGACACCTATAGATTTCGCCAACAATTCTAGCTAGCATGAACTTATGTGCATCATTTACTGACACCATTTCTTTGAGAAAGGGAGTATTCTACACTAGTATACTTCCCATTTGCTTGTTCACAGAAGAACACGGTTGATTTGAATGAAAACTGTCAGCCACTTCATTATTGTATTCTACACTTTTGTCATTATGTTAGAAGAATTTGAAATCATATGGCAGAATTAACCAACTGGAACCTTTTTATTTTCCCTAATGATACGAATTGTGCAATTAAAAGCCTTAATAAACTTTGGACATGAAATTTCAATGTTTTTGCTTTTTGTCTATGCACGCAATCACTTTAACACACTAATGTGTCACATGTGACACCATATACTATATGACATTTTGCTGTATAAAAATTGGTAGATGCATTTATGCTCTTATTCCATTATCATGAAGAAGAATATGCATTTAATTGAAGTTTGAAGGTTTATTTCCATGCACTGGTGAGAGAGGTTCCTGTATGATGGCACTTTTTCAAAGAACTGCACAGACCACAGCAGTTTAAAAATTCCAACATGTAATATACAGTACTGTATGCACAGATAGCCCCTCTCTGAACATATATTGGGTCCATGTTGCATATATCTATAGACATGATAATTGCCACCATTGTACTCTGTTCTGTCATGCAGGAATCAAGTTCACAACATGCAACATTATGAAAAATAAAACAAGTGGGGTGCATCTATATGAGATGGGGAATTTGTTAGAGAAAGTACCCTATTGTGGTATAACAATTGAAACAGTGGCGTAGTGTCAAGTGTATGCATCACATATTACTGTCTGGTATTTTGCCATGGATACGATACTTGATACATGCATTAAAAGCAATAATTCAATGTCATGTAATCTGTATATGCAGTGTAGCATTTTGCTACATATTTGGGTACATATCACTATCCCATGTAACTGCAGTGACTCAACTGAATTAGCATTTGACACATTGCTAAATGTATCATGTCCATGCATAACATGCATCTGGCATTTCACTGCATAAATGTTTTCGATGCATTTCAATTATGATGCATGGCCATGACAATGCAGTAAAAAAAAAAAATCAGTAACATGTCCTTACGTAACATGCATCTGGCATTTTACTGTACTAAATCATTTTTGATACATTTCTGTTTTAACACATGGCCATGACAATTCAGTAAAAAAGAAACAAGAGCACCAATGGTGCAGAAACTCGTACCTAAATACCCTGAAGGTACCATTAACAGATTATCATTATGAAAATAATAGAAACCACTAATCAAGTATCATTATGAAAAATTATCAACATTGTAAGATAATCTGTAGTATCTGTAGTACTATTTGTATAATTTCATTAAGTGGGTCATAAGGCCTGCATAGGACCTTGGACCATAACTTCCAGAAAACCATAAACAGGTCATTATGACAGGCTATCAACTTTGTTTAACATTGTTTAGAGGAGTGATTAACAACTTTGCAATATTTAATAGAATGGGCCGTAGAACACCATCTTGGGCCTTAGACAAAATCCGTCTGTACACCCTGAAGGTACCACTAATTGAGTATCATCATGACAAACCATTAACATTGTGCAATAGATTATTTTTAGGAGGAAAAGTATTTTGCAGAATTTCATGCCCTGGGCCATATATGACTTTGCACCAAAACTACCATGTCACTACCCAAGCGTCTTGGTAACAGACTGTCAATTCTGTTCAACATTAGCAGGAGAAAAGGATTTAACATTTTGCAATATTTTGCAAGATGAATCCTATGGGTCCATCGTGGACCTTGAACCCAAACTTCCTGAACACACAAAAAGTATCACTAACCGACTATCATTATGACAAACCATCAATATTGTACAGAAGAATCTGTGGGAGGAAAAGCAGTTTGCAGAATTTCATGAAATGGGCCATATGGTCCACAAGGGACTTTTGAATTTAAAATTTCTGAAGACCATGAACGGATTGTTATTATGACAAGCAATCAACATAACAGAAGAGAATCTGTAGGAGGAGGAGCATTTTGCAGAAATTAATACAACAGACCATACATGGGACTTTGAACCCCTTAAATGGTGCACCACGTAACAAACACTGTGTCTAAGTTTCATACAAATCCATGAAATCATATGGGAGGAGCATTTTGAACCGAGTTTGAAAATGGGTCATAGGACCCACATGGAACTTTGAACCCATTTTTTTTTTAATTTCCTACAATGGTCCACCATCCACGAAACGTGTTCAAGTTTCAAACAAATCCATGAAAGCAATTGAGTGGAGAAAAATTTTGAACACTTGTGGACAGTCAGATAGTATTACTTTTTGAGACCACAACAGCTCACACCAGCTATAGCTAATATGCGCTAAAACATGATGGGGGGTTGCATCCTATAGGTTGCAACTATCATTAAACTTATTGCCATCTGACATTTTACTTGTACAAAAATATCATATGTACATTTTTTGCATGGCCACATTGCAGTAAGAAAACAAAATGAAAAAAAAAAATGACATTGATACAATTGATGTAAGAAGGACTGTGCACTTAATACGATTGTATCGAGAATGTTCAATAGTTCCAGTTCCACTTAAAAATGGATGCTGGTTTACTTCACAGTATTTGGGGACACAATGCATTACATACTGTATGACAAACAGGCCCGAATGTAGCTTTTTCTGGGAGGGGTTCGATTTTACCACAAGTGGAACATTTTACACAACAATTGTGACCAACTAATTAAAACTCTATATGTTGCTAATGTAGGCCTACTATCATAGGCTGAGCGGAACTCCAGATCTTCTGGGGCGGAGGGGGGTTCGTTTGAACCCCCCTGGATACGGGCGTGAATAATGGATCACTCCACCATGTCACATCTGATGTTTCACCAAATACTGCCAAGCATGTTGTATTAGTTACATTCACTTGAGAAAGAGAGACCCTTCCTTTTTGATCTATATATTAGTACACTAGAATAGCATGCAGTATTCGAAAACACTTACACAGTATCACATGTAGCATAACACTCCATACTGTCGGACACCTTGCTATATATAAACACATTTTGTTAACATTATATTAATGCTCACAACATTGAGTTTAAACTTTGCTGCAATATGTACTCAATAAGATGTTCACTAACACATAAATTTTAGTTTGATGAATGGGGCTTCCACACAAGTGAATGGACTTGGGTCCTATCTGATGCAGCTTTTTCAAAGACATAAACATATTTTCTTTCATTCTGTTGCATGAGTATCATAATGTCCACAATATTCCAGTTGGAACTTTGCAACAAATCTTATATGGAATTACATTTACAATAACTTAACACTGTGGGATGGTTAAATGGAAAGTTTCTCTTTAATTTTGACTAGAAAATGCAAAACTTCAGAGGAAGCATCAAATACAAATTGACAGTATTTCAGAACAAAGGATTAAAAGGTGTGGGATCAAACAACTGCATTTAGATGTTTGATGAAACACTGCTCGAATACATTGGTCATAAATATAATGACAAAGTATGCAGATGATACTACATTGTTGTGTGAAATTTCAAAAGAAATCTCCTGGCAAGCATCAACTTCATTTATATCAACAGCAGCGCATGTCACCACACAAGATATAGTCAATGTTTTGCAAGAGTGTCCTCCTAAAGTATTTCCTACGCCATTTCTATGCCAGTGTATAGTGATAACGTTATGCATTGTAATGCTATGTCATCCTCATATTCTAACAACCAGGCTCGTCATTCTATTGTAATGGAGAATTGTAATAAGTATCCTCATCAAGATCCTACTGATCCTATTGCGTTACTTACTGAACGTGAAGTCTTTCACAAATATGTTAACTTTCATGGTAGTGTCTTGAACGATGCACAGAGGTCTAAAATGTGCAAAATGTTGGAGCAAAAACAGAGAAGCATTTTCATTATACGGTGAAATTTCGCCATGTACCGATTCAGAAGTTGACTTCAAATTGGACAATGAAGAGCCGTTTTTCATTAGGCCTTGCAAACTGTCTGAAAGAGACAAACAATTGGCATCACAGGAGATGAACAAACTTGTCGAAATGGGTATCTTTGCAATTGGACACCAATCGTATACATCTCCAGTATTTCTGATCCCCAAAAAAGACTCCAATGAGAAAAGAGTTGTAACAGACTTTCGCTATTTGAATAGCAGGATAACACGTCTCAATTATTCGTTTCCATTGATGAATGACACCTTGAAGAAAATAGGTCATTCCCAAGCCACCGTCTTGAGTACACTAGACTTAAAGAGTGCATTCTTCTGTCTTTGTTTGAGTGAAAGGTCACAGAAATATACGGGTATTGCTCCATTGCAGGTTCTAAGCATTACTTTTATCGGAGATTACCTCAAGGTTTAAATTTGTCACCTGCTGTTTTTCAAGCAAAGATTAATGATGTCTTAACGACCATTCCTCATTCAGACAATTTCGTCATCGCACATCATGACGATCTGATCGTATTTTCGCAGAGTACTACGTCACATAAACGTCATTTACAATCCATTTTTCATGCCTTGATTAACCATGGTCTTAGGATCTCTCCTCAGAAGTGTCATTTGTTTCGTAAGTCTGTTACGTATATGGGACACCCGATTGGTGTAGACAATGAAGGTTATGCTTGCTTTAAACCATTACACTCTAGATGTAATGCAATCAGAAACACACCACGTCCCGGAAATCTTAAAGCAGTACGTAGATTTGTTGGTGAAGTGAATTATGTTTCACAATTTTATCCATCCATTCAGGCAACTCTGAAACCATTGCATGCATTGAGTAAGAAACGCAAAGAATTTCAATGGACAGATGTTCATCAAAATGCATTCGATACAATACGTAACCTCATGTGTGAGTCACCAATTTTGTATATGCCCAGGAAAACAGGTCGTTTTTCTTTGTACAGTGATACGTCACGAACTGCAACAGGTTCGTATCTAACTCAAGTCATTAACGGTAAAGAGAGAATTTTGGGATGCTACTAAAATATTTTGCGTGATGGATGCCAACGTTACAGTGTAACAGAATTGGAATTGTATGGTCTTCTTGTCAATGTTACTGCATTTAAGTACATTCTTAAAGGAGTGGAATTTGATGCTTATGTTGATCATTCCGCTATTGCAGATATTTTCAAATCTAAGCAAGAGCCACCAACACAGAGAGTTAGTAGACTCCTATTTCGATTGTCCGAATATACGATGAAAGTGGGCTATAAGAAAGACTTTGAAATTGTGTTAGCAGATTATTTGTCACGTACTCCTCCTCCTCCAGATGATTCAGAGATAGATCGTATAATGCCACTTGCATCCAGTGACAGCTGTAATGATAATGTGTCCCCTGTAACTCAAGAGCATTGTCACCCTATCATTACCAAAGCTAAAGCTCTAGGTGTGCATATCCCAGATCTGTTCACAGGCAAAAAGGCGACAAGTAAGGAAACACTAAAGGCACCTGAACGGAAAACTCAAACAAATGTTACTGTTCCAAACCAAAGGTTGCTTCTTCAAATGTCCCAATGACACAGTCAGCATCTTCAAAGACTACGTCTCTGTCTGAGCCATCTTCTGTCATTAAGCAACCTGTTTCTTCCCCTACATTGCCCTCATGTAATTTGCCACTGCCATTGCCTGAACGTAACTTGCCGTCCTTGCCTAGTTTCCAGCCTTCTTCACAGCATGAAATGCCTGACATGATGCAACCTGAACCGCGCCTGGTAGATAAAACCTCTACCCCACAGGAAGTTATTCATGATCCCCCTCCTGTCTTGTATACTCCTCCTAAGCCACTTATTCCAAGCATAGACAAGTTGGTTACAGGTCACATACCTAAACAGAGAGAGTTGCTAAAGGTAATGAAGAATATTCAACGTAAGATCATCAGGGATTATGATTTACCATTCAATGCACATGAATTGCAAATTCAGCAAGAGTCTTGCCCACATTTCAAACCAATTTATGATTATTTGGGTCATGATATTTTGCCTTCAGATTCTAAAGGTGCACGTACAGTTTCCCAGAAAGCGGAGAATTACATTCTCTGCAATGGTCTTCTTTTTCGAGTGTATCTTCATCCTAAGAACAAGTTTAGAACAACATTACAATTGGTCATTCCAGACAATACGATTGATCAGGTCATTTCGAAATATAATGATAATCTTTTGAGTTGTCATCAGGGTGTTTTGCGTACATATTTGACGTTACGTCAACATTTGTACATGCATAATATGTTCCAATGTGTGAGTAATTATGTACAAGCATGTCTCATATGTCAAGAATTCAAGGGTAAGCCAGATAAGTCACGTATGTTTCACGCTCGTATACCAGATTCGTTTTAGCCATTTGACAGCAGTCTAGACTTTAAGAGTATGCCAACATCCACGGCTAGCTACAAACATATTATGGTTGCTTGTGATGAAATTACAAGATATTTGGTTTGTGTACCACTTAAAACATTGGATGCTGAAACCATTTGTGAAGCATTGTTGCAGAAAGTTATTACGATTTTTGGTCCTCCAACTAGACTTATCACAGATGCTGCTGCTTCCCTTACAGGAAAGTAATTGAATTTGTTGTGTCGAGCTCTCAACATTGATCAGAAATTAATTAGTGTTTGTAACCATGGGTCTCTGCAAGGAGAGAGAGACACATTCAAACATTGTCAAATTTTTTGAAAGTGATCTTGAACCAATTCGGCACAGATTGGGTAAGATATGTTCCCACTACGGCATATGCTTATAATTCATTTGCTTCACCATATTTGGGCAATTACAGTCCATTCGAGTTAATTTTTGGAAGGAAGCCATCAGATCTTACCAAAGTCACCTTTAATCCTATGGCAGGTCTTTCTCATACTTATGAAGATTATGCAGATCTAATGAAAATTCGGTTTGCACATTTGTCAAAGGTGATGTTAGATTTTCAAAGGCGACACCAGTCTTCACAACAAACTAAGACTGCACAGTGTCTGTCAAGTTATCCAATCTACAAAGTGGGACAATTCGTATATGTCTACCACCCCTCTAGTTCAAGTCTCACTGCCAATTCTAGGAAAATTGCGGCAGAGTGGGTTGGTCCACTAGCGGTGCACCAAGTGCTCGATAGGAGTCACTTCCTGTTAGCAACATTGAAAGGTGAAATCTTAAATGATGTTTTCAATTTCAACAGACTGAAGCCATGCAATGTTAAAGCTTCAGCAGTAAAGGAAAATATTCAAGATGTTTCGAAGTTGAAAGAAATTCTTGAGAAGAATTTCAGTAATAATGTTAATGTTTTCCTGGAGGAAAAGTCTCCTCAATTATTCTGTGATGAACATGGTGACAAGTTAACCCCAATCACAGCTTCAGATATTTTATGCTTTGACTGCACAAGTCCAGTCAATCTTTCCAATCATCTTTTGTGTTTTGAAGACAACAAATGTCTTGCTTTGCCATGTCGTGAGGACAACACGACAATTGTGAAACATTTATGCTTATCTGATCTCTCGCCAAATGATAGTTTTGTTGTCGAGAAAGCAAGATATAAGGTAGGTGATTTGCAACTGCTTCTGAAATCAAGTGACCCAACTGCTCACTTTTTCTTTTGGTGGAATGTGTCACGTTATGCAAATACAGATAATGTTGTGAAGTTCATTTTTGAGAAAAATGTTCCTTTAACAGGTTCTCCAGAGAAAATGCAAAGGCATCTCTTTAGACAGAAGTAATGCAAATGTTCTATATTTCATGGTTACCATTTACACGCTACTAATAATCTTAACGAAGTTTCACTTTTGCACCTGTTTGCCACCCTTTCATGGTATTCTTCTACGCACCTACAGGGGATATTTCTTATTGTTTACTTTCCACTCTGGATTGTATGCCCTTAGTGCCATGGCAACGGTCAAGGTCAATATGTACAACAAAGTTTGTTTACGTGTTATTTGTCTTCATATGCAAATGCATGAGATGGTCCCCTTTTTTATTTCTTCCTTTGAGAGAGATCACAAGAGTGAACAGAATTGTTTTAGTGTAAATGGTTCACAAAAGATTTAACTTTATTCCTTCTACAGAGTGAGTGTTGAACGACAAGTAACGTCAACATAGTGTGAACATTTTCGTGTAACAATACATGAAATTGTAAATGTACTGTGCTTCTGATGAGCTGCTTGTTCACATGTCAGATAGGAAAGCGATGTTACGGGTCATTGCGTATTTTCCTGGATCCATCTGCTCGTGTGTGACCACTGTCTTCAGTTGCAAACTTAATTATTTTTGTGAGTGTTTGCACTTACAACGTAACAGTTAATTTTTTTTGTTCCTTGAAAACTTTGATTCACATTGATTATCATTGACTGTGATGTTTCTGACTTTCCCATCCACTGTCCCGACTCTCCCAATGTGTACAGGTCATTTACTGTACCAGAGCTCTTACTTACATGGTGTATTATTGTCATATATCGAATTCCATATACATTATTTCATATTGCATTCAAAATTTCCTATTGTTATGGTCGCCATATTTTAATGAAAGTTGACATGAACCTCATATTTTAGTAAACTTTTGGTTACTGCGTAACAAAATTTTAAAGGGGAAAAGGGATGTTGTATAGAGATGGTCATTCTACTCCACCGTACGCAAAACGTACAAAGTTCAGTCTTCCGGTGTTTACCCCAGATTTATTTAACTTTTTCTTTATTTCCCTCAGACAGATTTGACAATGCAACACATTAAAAATAGTAAACTGAGACTCTGTTCTCATAAAGGTTGCGCAATCCTTTCGTGATTGGTAGATCACAGATGGCAACCGCCTCACTCAATTACGTAGGTCAATCACTTGACCTGTGATTGGTCAGTGTCAGAATCTATCCCATGATCCTTAGCAGTTCGGCGTGGGTTAATCCATCGACCTCGCCACGCCGCTGACACTGGCTCTCTGGACATCCAACCATAGTGATCGTCTGTGTCTCTGTACAATATGTAGGCCTCCGTCATCTCATCTCTCTGTTCCTCTTCCTCCCCTTCATCATCCTCTTTTTGATTCTTGCTTAATTAATTTATGTGCCAGTCTAATCATCAATAAATGGAACTCTAATCGTTAAATCTTGGTTCTGTTCCGACGTCTCTCTCGCTCTGTGCGTACGTGTTACTCCGTGAAACATCCGTCGCTGGGGCAATCATATCACGACTGTGAACCCCTAAAACTCCCCATATTCTACACTATTGTGCACGTGCTCAACACAACGTCTGTTGGGATTATTAATGGAATACATTGCACTTGTTGCTTCAAAGATTGTCGATTTCATCACCAATTGATTTGATTTTAAATCAGCGGAACTACTTGATTTTTGTGCATTGGACGTTTACTCACTATCTGCCTCTACGTGAGTCGTTGCAGCTGTAGACGAAACGTTTCGTCAACGTCAAATTTAAGTTTTAGCCTCTCAGTCTCACCTAAGTTAGGGGCGCGAAATATCGAACAAGTACTTGGAGTAGCCTAACGAGTAACGTACAAGGGTGTACTCATTGACTAACTACCTAGTTTAATATACTACTTTACTGGAATGTGGAAATATGCCCAAACATCTTTTACAAATCACTTCGCCTAACATACAAGAGTTGTGTTAGGCCTTTGTATATCTTACGTTGCTTGGCTGGATTAAGCCTTTTGAACAGTTTAACAACCCTACCTTTTACGGCTTGCACCTTCGTTGCATTCAGTGGGTTTGTGTTTTCCTTACTGCACTTGAGGCCAAGGCCCGTGCTTTTTGCCAGCTGTTCCGTACCAAAGACCAGCTTGATGACACCATTCAGAAGCAGAAGTTGGTTGTCTTTCTTCTTGGCTGCTTGCTCCAACTGGTAGAGGCCGTAACCGTCTACTTTGACGTTTGAAAACCTTTCCGGGTCACTGGGATCTTTGATTAGTGCCTAACAATTAACATGGAGGAAAGAATGTTGCACTTGGTAACTGCAATCAGACACTAACGTTAGGCTTTTTTACAGTGGACTTATCAGAAGATAGGCATGAGTTACTTAGTCAAGCTGGGAAGTGAGACAAGACATAAACCTGTTATAACAGTTACTTTCAATTCAAGTTGGTATTTTCTTCGAAAATGCAAGTCAATAAGGGCCCAGGTGCCGAAAACTATAAAAATGATGAGATGCTGATTCCCATGGGCAGGTCGAATATATGGTAGGCCAGGCTATATCATCGCCGGCTTAAAAGATCAGACTGAGACTTAACGTTTGGAGGCCTGGTTACGCTTACCCAAA